>VYZT01058133.1:521363-545137 GCA_013400735.1 Pomatostomus ruficeps | reverse complement strand
AGAGAAGAGAAGAGAAGAGAAGAGAAGAGAAGAGAAGAGAAGAGAAGAGAAGAGAAGAGAAGAGAAGAGAAGAGAAGAGAAGAGAAGAGAGAAGAGAAAAGAGAAGAGGAGGAGCCAAACCTCCGAACCCCAATTATTTGACCTAAACACAGGTGGATGTTTAAAACCCATGTCTATGTTGTTTTTTATGATTGTTATCATCGTGATCATCAACTCTGACAAATTAGGAATACACAAAACAGCCACACACAAAGAAAATCCTGGGCCTTAACTCAGGTCATGCCTTCCTAAAATCTCCTTTGCAAGGTTTTATCGGCCAGAGCAGGGAGTAGAAGCAGTTGGTACAAGCAGCTGAAAGACCAAATCAAAAGCATGTGAGCAGATTAAAGAATCAATCTCTCCGTTTGATGCAGAGGAAATCCCACTAATTATAAAGAAGGGGCTTATTTCCTGGAGTCACTCTGTTTGAAGTCATCAAAACTAGTAATACTTAATTACTCTACTTTATGGAATATATAACATCGAGGCCCTTCGCCACTCACCAGCCCACTGCTGCCATCACTGGCGCTGGGTTTCCAGGGGGCTGTGGTGATGTTCCTCCTCTACCTATGCCCTTATTTATTCAAATGAAGCCTTTAACAGCCCTCGCATGAGTCTGCGGGGAAGCATTTAAATGTGCTTTAACAGGAGGTTATAATGAAAAAAAACCCAGAGTGATTTAGCCCTGTGAGTTACCTGGCTATTACCGAAATGTGTGTGTGCTACGAGTGTGCCAGCAGACTCCTGCAGAATCAGGTACTGAGGATTAAACTAAATTGAAGGTGTTTGCCTCATCCTAATCCTTGAAAAGTGAAGGGAACTGACAGTGGCGTGACCGAAACACAGCCCTTTGGACCTTGCTGAGCCATCTTTGAAGGTCCAAGAGCAAGCTGTCAGCTTCTGGTTCATGGACACGTCCAGATGACATCCGTGGATAGGTGAAAAAGCACAGTCAGGTGTCTTGAGGAAACGAAAGGAGGCACAGGATCTTCTCAGAACTGGTATGAAGATATTTAAAATGGAGGACTCCCTGATTATACTCGTCTCTCCAGGCGGCCGTAGGGCAAATCTGGTCAGGATGTGCCTTGCTCAAGGGCCAACAACCCCCAGTCTCCTCAAACACCATCGTAAAGCTTGAGTTTCTGGCACTGGGTGATTCACACGCAGGGGAATCACAGATTCCATTTAAAAGTAGCAATAATCCTATTTTTACAGGTTGAGAGAAACCTTGGAAAATGTGACTCAGGAGGTTCAGGCAGGCAAAGGCAAGGAAGCTCCTTTTTGCCATTCCTGGTGTGGTCTGAAGCGGATCTGAGTATTCCCAATTGCATCCCTGGCCCTGGCGCTGCACCCAGCACCTGAGTCTTCAAGCAAAGACATTTCTGGCAAGGGAGCAAAACCCATGCGATCAAAGCCCTCTGCCAGGATACCATGAAGTTCCCTAAGCCCAAAACTCTTCTAAAGGGAACCTCCAGGGAGCAGGTGTGGTGAAGAGCTGTCCATTTCCATGGCTGGGGAGCACAAGGACAACCCAGGTGTGGGTTTGACTTGCTCAGGTCTGGCTGGTAATGAGACTTTTTTCAAACTGCTCTTTTTCCAGCTAAGCTGATAAATTTTGCAGGAGAGGGGCAGGAGCACAGCTCTTGCTTCATCACCACCTGCACACACCCACCTGGGTCTGTGGGAGCGGCACAGGCACCACCATTACTAATGGCAATAATGAATCTCCTGCTCCATCCTGGAGTTTCTCCCAAATGATATCCAGCTGGGAGAGCACGTGGAGATGTAGCACCATGTGCCTCTGTTTGAAATTCTGCACATACCGTGGCATCAGGAATGTCCCAGGAATGCTGCTCTGGAGTCATGAGGCCTCACAGCCAGGAATTGTGGGTGAAAAGGGTTTGTTTCCCCTAAGACAGGAGGGAAAGAAATCTGCTAAACCTAGGTTTGACCTGACTGGGAAATGCAACTGGGCTCCAGACTAGCTCGGCTGGGCTGAAAAATCCCTTTTAAGATGTCTGAGCTTTGTAGAAGCCCCAAGCAGAGAATGTCTCTAAAAAACCCTCTGCCTGCATGAGGCCCCTTGGTGGAGATCAGGCTCCAGAAAGGCCCCAGCACTGCTGGGCTCTGTGGGAGGACGGGAGTGCACTGAGGCATCCACAGAGATCTGGGGGATGAGGGCTCAGTGTCCAGCCTGGTCACACATCTGCTCTGGGTCCCAAGGACTGCACGGCCCTACCAGGACCTTCCCTGCCCAGTGTTCTCCTTTGGAGGGCAGGAATCCACCTGGAGGGGCACAGCTCAGAGCTGTCTTTGCTCCATCTTTTACATGCTTGGGGAGCATGAATCAAAATATTTCCCTGAGCAACACAGAGAATTCCAGCATTTCACCCACTGCGGGTGGTGGGAATAGTTCAAGCAGGACCTGAAATAAAACTCTCACATTTCAGTCCCTCTGGAACTGAGAAACACCCACGACAAACCTATGGCTGATTTTTTTGCCTCATTTCTTCAGTTCTAAGATATCAAAGGAGAAAAAGGATCCGCTGCAAGGCGAATGTCCCTGTCTTTGCTGGCTGGCAAGAGACCAGCCAGGAAGGAACTGAATTTTATCCAAAGAGGCTTTCTAGGGCTGGACATGTTCCCCTCTGTGATCTGTCATGGCTCCAGCAGCAGTGAGGAGCAGACCCAGACTGCTCAGACCTGGGACTCAGCCCTGCATCTCCATCTCAGCCATGCCAGTGATGACCTGCTGCACGTGGAAAGGAGCCTGGGCAGCGTCCCTCAGGGCTCTGGGCTGGAGGAAGGATTTGACTCCTCTGGTCCTAGCCCTGTCCTAGGTCAGCGCTCCAAACTCTTCTAACAGCAGAGCACAAACTAAAGTTTGGGGGCTGCTGCTTTGCACGCTGCCCTGAGGCCACAGGCGACGCACCTCCGCCCTACAACCTCAAACGTGGGCTCAGGCAGAGGTGGGTTCTGTGCCTGAAAAATAAACACCCCCACAAGACCTAAACCTTCCTGTAAGTGAGGACAAGGGCTTAAATGCTCTGCTCACAGGAGTGTGGAAGGGGGTCTCGCTGCCTGGTGGCTCTCCCTGGAGGAAGGGGTGAGTTGGTCCCCACTGCCATCACAGAGTGAAGACCTCGCTGCAGCCTGGCTGAGGTCTGTTTGTCACTTTTCCTTCATTATTTGCAGTTTGTACACAGGCGTCATTAGGGATTCATTCGGTTTCCCTAGCAGCAGGCATTAGTCTGGCTTCCCTTTCCCCCTTCTCTCGCCAGCGCCCTTTATTTTTAGTGTCTTATTTACAGTTTGACAGAGTAACTGTAACCCTTGCAAGCTACTCCAGCGGCTTTAATCGGGGGAATAATGAGTCCTGTCTGGCGATGAATAGAATTTAGGGGACAGATTGTTCCACACTCGCCCGGTGGGGTAATTTATTTATGTGCGCACTTGTCAGGAGGAGAAAGGGACGGGGGATCTGTATGCACCGAGGACACTGCCGGCGCTGAAAGGGAAGGGAGAATGGAGCCAAACGCCCCAGATCTCTCTGCCCCCCCCCCGCCCCTCCGGCAGCTGAATGCCTCCGGTGGCCGTGAACTTGGATGGGCCGAAAGCCCCATTCCCAGGCCCTCGGCACGTCAGCGGGGCCGCCGGGCGGCTGGGCTGCGGCAGCGGGCTCGTGGCTCCAGATGGGTCCGGGCGCTGCGGGCAGCCCTCCCCGGCCCTGCCCCGCATAGCCGCGGCACGGGGAGCAGCCCCATAGCAACCGTACAGTAGCAGGAGCACAGCGGGGGTCTGGGAAGAGAGGCAAAGCCCTCGGAAAAATACAGGATGGGTCCAGACAATGGCCCTCTCTCATATCATAAATTACACGGCAGCAACAAAAAGCAACGGATCCTGCCCTCTCCCCCGCTCCCACAGCCCGGGCGCTCGCTGGGTGCCGCTGGGCATCCCCGGGCGACAGCGGCACCGGGGATTTCCGAAGGAGGGAGGTGGAGGCGTTGCACATGCCAGCCCACAACATCCTCTTCGCCCTTTCCTTGTCCCCTCAAAGCACATTTCCTTTGCTCCACAGCTTTTCTGCTTTCTGCCTCCCTGAGCAGCCACCGCCTCAGCACCAGAGTCGCCTGTTGCACCCTGACTGTGGTCCTGCGGCTGCTGCTGACTGTGCCCAGGACTGGAGAGAAGCAGCTCCTCGTCCAGAAGCAGGTTGCTTTCTCCTTCTTCTGCCGACCAGGGAAAAGGCCCTTTCACTCCCACTTTCCTCTCCCTGGCTCAAGACCAGGAGCATTTTGCATTTAGAGCTGACAGCAGCAACATCTCAGCTCAGCATCTTCCAGGACATGGTTGCAGCTGGACCAGGCTGCATCACAGCCATCCCCAGGCTTCTGTGTGAAGCAGGACAGTGGGATCCACCAAGCTCCAAGGTCACCTCAGGCAGGAGATGGTCCTCATTAGCAGAGAGGATCCACCTCGCAGAGACCCTGAGAAGAGGCAGGACAGGTGTGCAGGGGGTCCTTCTGCACGCCCAACTGCCAGGCAGCATCAGGCTAAAAGAGAGGGGGGCTCTGGCTGCTCACCCCCACTTAGACTTGGAGGTGCTCAAGCTCTGCCTGAGTTTGTTGCTGATGTCCCTTAAGCCTCTCCCTGCTTGGCCCAGCTCCCACCTACACTTGGAAACTCTCCTTTACACAACAGCCTCAAAGTTAGTCTAGAATTACATTTTCTACCTAAGTGAGGACACATTTTAAGTAGCCAGTCTGGCATCAGGACACTCCTGCTCTGGCAACACCCTTTTCACACCAGTGCAGCCATTTTGGCTGCTGGGGATTTGCCTTCACTGCTCTGTCAGTACAGTCAGGAACAAAACGGCCACAGCCAAAAACTGGTTCCCGTTACCGTGATGGCACAGAGCATCTTTCTGTTCCCAGAGTTTTACCAGTTTACCGGCATACTGGGAGAGAGCTGGGTGAGCCACATGACTCTGAGTCCAAGCAAGCACCCAGACACAGCTCACCCAGCCCAGGTTCCTCTCACAGGTGAGGGGGCTACAAGGACTGCGGGTTCTGGCTACCTTAGACTTCAAACCATGGAAGCAGCAAGTTAGTGGACGGCATAGAAGACTAAACCAGGCAGAGAGCACTGACGCGACACCTCCAGGCCATGGAGCAGAGAAGAACTCGTCTTTTCTGGACATCCACTGACTGGAGGAGAATTCATGTCATGGTCCCGACACTTTGCCACCACGGCCTGGGACCAAGGGTGATGTGCTGGCTGCTTTGGAGCAGAGATCTGACCAAAGGTCCTGCAGCTGGAGAGAGCCCTCAGCCAGCACAAGCGTCTGGGCTGGGGGTCTGGCAAAATGGGGACAGTGTCTGCTCAGACCCCCAGACAGGACCTCACCCCAGGGACCCTCCACCCCCGGCCAAGGGATGCTCTCAGCCCCAGGACCAATTTCAGGGCAGACCTTCCACTTAGCAGAGAGGTTGAAACCTCTCCTTGCTCAGCTGAACTCAAGGCGAGACAAAAGTTCCTGCACACACTTAAAAAATGCAAGAAAAGTCTTTGCACCAGGAACTTGTCTGTGCCCTGTCGAGTGCTTTGGTAGGTGCACAGTCCACCGGTGGTCAGGGGCAGCCCCTGCCCTGCTCCGTTCTGCCGAGGGAGCAGAGCGGTGCCGATCCTAGCGAAACCGGCGGCACCACTGCATCGGGCCTGGGGAGGGGGAACCTCCTCTCGGGTACAATGACTGTCTATTCTGCTGATCACAAGCCTAATCCTCTTTGGTTTTTAATTGGCATTTGGGCTAAGCTGATTTAAACCTCTTCACCTTGTTGGGTCCCCCCTCCCCACTTCTTTCTTTTCTTTTTTTTTTTTTTTACCAAATAACAACGCTGCCATCACCAAGTCCCAGGCACAATGACAGCTTTGTGCAAGGGTGAGAGGAGAGGAAAGGGAAAGGGAGGGGGAGAAGGGAAATGTGCTGAACACACTCGGAAACAATGCGGAGTTTGTGATTCAGACTTGACCACTGGCAAAGGACCCGCTTCAGCTGCGCCTCGATAATAAACCCACTGTCCCTTCCCAGCACCTCTCCCCCCTGTCCATCACCTCCGCCTCAGGCCAGCTGCCCACCGGTGTGGGCTCTACCTGTGCTTCCCATCCCTCAAGGGATGCAGCTTCCCCACGCCCCAGTGTGACCCACCAGAGTGCTACCACATCCCCAGTCTCACCAGTGAGTGGCCCCCAGGATGAGGTGCAGTGGCAGGATGGGGACGTCCTGGTGTCGTCTGCACCCTGTCTGTGCCTGAGCTGCTGCTGTGTCCCCACGCCGAGGCCCAGTGCTGCTCAGCAGCCCTGGTCAGCCTGGACGGACGCTGGTGTAAATCAGGATCCACATCATGCTCCAGGCCAGGGTCTGCCAGCAGGAGCAGGGAGAGGAGGAGGGTGCAGTGGAATCAGCCGTGGTGAGGGGCTTCTGCTGAGGGTCCCTCAAGAGAAAGTCCTACTGGCAGCTCCTCATGGCTCACAGCTTTTTGAGCGTGGGGTTTTCCGTATAAGCCCCACTCCTGGGTTCACGCAATAATGAGCCAAATCTAAGCTAAAACCAAACACAACAGAAACAACTTTATTATCCCCTTTTCATTTACCAGGCGACCCCTTCTCCCCAAAGAACCCTGAAGGAGCCCTTTGTTCCTGTGGATGAGACAGATACCTGTCCCAGGGCTTGGGGATTATGAGTTAACAAACCCATGAGAACAGATGGTAAACACAGAAAAAAATCCAGATGTTTGAGACTTTGGGCCAAGTGGTCAGCAAGGAAGGTACTGGTGACCACAGAGGTTTTGGCTCCTCTTTTTCCCCACCACGTCATCACCATGAGCTCTCCCCAGCCCCCAAGCATTTGCCATAGAGACACTCAGCCCATCCCAGCAGCCTGACGGTGCCAGACCAAGTGTAAACCTTAGCAGAAATCTTTTAAAAAAAATTCAAAATTTTAAAAAATCCACTTACCAGGATATTCCTAGTGAACTCGCACCAGGGCAAGAGACCTACGATTTGTCAGCCAGAAAATGAGCATCACGTCGGGTGAACCTGGCAAGAGACAGAAAAGAGAATGGGAACATGTTAAATGTCAGACCCATGTTCCCTGGCTGGATTACACCAGGATAGGGAGATTACAGCCACTCTTCTGACACCAAAGGGGAATAAGGAAGAGAAAATTCATCTGGAAAACTCTCAGCAGCTTTGAAACTGAACTGGTTTCTTAACCTGAGATGCCTCTGTGGGGCCTCAGCCTTGCAGGGAGCAAGAGGAGCCAGGGACTGCTCTAGGGGAATTTGAAATGAGGGAAAGCTCTTGTTGCACCATTCCCTGTCCCTGCCAATGTGGTGCCAACCAGCATCTCACCGCAGTCGGGTGGCAAAGCCAGCTCCAAGTACTCAAAAACTACAAGCAGGACTAAAAACTGTAAATCTAAGTCAAAAAACCACCTTCTTTAGTCTTTCTTTGCTGTCTGGGGAGCTGTGTTCTCAAGATTTCCCTCCCTGCCCAGCACAGTGACTGCTCCACCAAGGCCCAAAACCAGACCCGGGCCCGGAGCACCCTGAGGCCGGGGACAATGGTCCCAGCTGTCCTGAGCACTCCACTGTGGCCAAGCCCAGGGAGAGCCATGACCAGCAAGAGCCTCCTTGAGGGAAGAGTCTGGGATCAAAGAGGAGCCTGACAGGATGCACCCCGTGACCGTCACCCTCAGTGCAGCAGGAACCAAGTGGCAAAGCTCCAGCACTGCTCACCCCTCCTTGAAAATACCAAAACCGAGCAGCCCTGACCCTTTGGACCATTTGGAGCATCCTTACAGAATTGTTTTATATTTTAATAATAAATTAATAATCACTTAATGTACTTTCCATCCGCATAAACTCTGTCTCCAGCTACGGCTACTCACAGGCTACACATGGATTTAGACACCCAGTGCAGAACTGACGTGGCTTAACCAAGGCAGGGCCAGAGAAAGAGCTTGTTCTCCTGTCCATTAGTCCCATAAATCATCTCTAACACTACAGAAATTGGAGACAATCTGATCCTGTGAAAATTCAGTGGTGCAGAGCCAGTGAGTGGCACTGGTGGGAGCAGAGCAGCAATGCCCAGACCTATCCTCTCCTTCCAGCTCTGCTTCCGACACATTCCTGTGCCCCATCCCAGGGAAAGATTCAGAAAAAAAGGAAGCTAAAAAAAAAATCCCCCAGCATGGACTGAAGTTTATAAATAAAAGCAGTGAGAAATGGACTAAGTAGCTGCAGCTTAGCCCAAGAGCTAAGAGCCTTAGCGCATTTTTGCAAGTTTTAGGGAAGTATTTCCCATTCCTGACTAAGCACGTTTGGCAGGCAGAATGGAGCGCGTGGCTGCACACCCTCCACAGCTCCAGCTGAAGGGCTGCAACAGTGACAGTCACCCCTTCCCCAGTCCTTTCCACCTCACAGACCCCACCAGGATCAGCCTAGAGCCCAACCCAGCCAGGTTCCCCGTGGGGCTGCCCCCAGCCAGGCATGTCTGGGGCTCCGGCATCAGCCCACAAGCAAAAAATGTGATTTTTTTTTCTTCTAGGAATAAATTTTGAGTTGGTTTTAATCTGCTTTCAAAATTCCCGTCACACCAGGGTTAAACTCACTCAACATATTTAGGCTTTTAAGTTTCCAGGTCTCATGGCAACAGAGGGATGGGGAGAAATTAAAAAGAACAACAAACGCGGCCTCATGGAACACCAAGATTTTCACCTAAACCACGAACCTCTTGCAATGGGTCTTCAGATAAAACACCCCAATATATTTCAAGTGCTGTAGTAAAACGAATCACTGTCCACCACACCAGTTGTGTGAAGAGATTTTTCCCCTCTCTCAGATTAACCTGAGCACAATAACTTTGTGCCCACAGATCACCTGGCCCAGGCGAAGCCTCTCACGCCTCAGCCCATCATGCGCAGGAGGGGATGAAGTTGCTCGTTTCACATTTATTCTTTTCCCCTTTCCTAAACAGCCATGAAATGGTTTCAGCAACAGAAAAAAATGAGGCTATTGAGTTTTTCTAGTCCAAAAGAGGGAGGAGGGGTAAAAAAAAAAAATTAAACAGCTGTTTCACTAATGTTGTCACAGCACACAAAGAATGAAACATCATCTAGTGCATCTAGCAAAAAATTCGCAGCCAAGCCTCAAGCACCACAATGTCCCCAGGAGGCACAGAGGGCATTTTGAACAATAATTTTTTAAAAATGTGGTAAAAAAAAGATGATAGAACTGCCTTTTGTACCATTCCCAGTTCAAAACCTGGCGATGAGACGAGAAGAGGCTGATTTTGGGGCGTGGGTTGGTGCCGTGTGCGTGGCCGGGGGGTTTCGCGGCCGTGACGCCCCAGCGCCGGCAGGAAAAGAGAAATCCCGAACGCCCGTGGCCAAGGCCGGGACGAGCCCCTCGGAGCCGAAGGCCCCGTGGCGAGGACGCGGCACCCGGCACGGCACGGGTAGGGTCTGTCCCGTCCAGCCGGTGCTGCCGGAACACTCCCGCCCGCGTGCCGAGGCCCAGGGGAAGGCATCGGCCATTTTACACGTCAGCTGCCTAAAATGGTGGCTCCCACCTTTCTTTTCCCCCTCCTGCTCCCGCCTCAGCACGCATGCACCCACGGGGAGGGGAGGGAGAGGGCCACAGCCCCCCGCACGCGAGGGCGCCGGGAACGGGAGCCAAGATGGAATTAGAGGGAGAAATTAAAGGAGGGGAAGGGGGGGAAGCGGGAAAGGATGCGCCTCGCCTCGCCGCGGCCTATCCGCCGATGGTTGGCTTTGTGCGCCCTGCCGAAGGGAGAGGCAGGAAGGCATCGAGGGTGGAAAAATGGGGGGAAAGAAAGGGAAGAAAAAGAGCATTTGGGTGAGGATGGCGAGGGGCAGGGATGCGCGGGGGTGCGGGGAAAAATCTTCCCTCCTTTCTTCGCCGACCCCCCTTCACCCTCCCCGAAATCCCGCTTTGACTTTTCCCACAGAAGTAGCCAACCTCCAAGAATGCAAATGACATTCATTATGCAAATGCATGCAAATCAGGTTTAACTATCGGAAGAAGGGCTCGGAATTTCTAATGGGTTAACTCTTTCCTGCACGGCCCGGATAACAAGAGCCCTCGTGTCTTCCTTGGGGCTTTGTGCTTCCCCATCCATCGCGGGCACCCCGACCCACACCCCTCGATGGGCACCGCGGGCCCTGGGGAGGGCGTCGGGTGGAACAAAGCATCGGGAAAATACCAACTACAACAATAAAAACCCTACTGGCGTGGGAGCGGCTGCCCCTTCGTTAAATGTTCTGGCAGGAGACAAGACAAAGCAGGCTTAAGCACGGAACTGGGAAAAAAAATGGAAATGAAAATGGGAAAAGAAAACAAAGAAAAAAAATAGAAAAATAACAACAACAACAACAAAGAAATGTAAAATGAAAGAAAAATGAAACGTTAAAAAGGAAAAGGAAAATAAAAAGGAAAATAAAGAAAGAGGAAAATTTAAAAATAAATAGGAAAATAAAATCAAATACATATTAGTTAAGAAAAAAAAAAGGAAAGGCAAGAAAAGGACAGGAAGGGAAAGAAGAGAAGCAGGCCGCTCTTGGCAGAAGGTGAAACCCTCCGGTGGTGCAGCAGCAAAGGGTCCTGGCAGCCACCAGGGTTTGGCTGGTCACATCGAACCCGCTCACTGGGATGGCCTTGGAGCCACTGGCTCTTCTGCTGGAAACAAAGCCACAAAACACACCAAGATCCCATTCTTCTTTTTTTTTTTTTTTTTAAGTGTTTTCATTGAGGAAAAAAATAAAATTACGATTTCCCCAGTGCTGGGTGAGGCCTGTGGTCCTCTGGGGAGGGAGGGAAGAGCGGAGGGACGGCAGTGGTGGCACTATGGCCCCAATCCGCATCCCCGTGACCTGTCCAGCGTCTCGAGATCCTCAGAGTGTGTTCGAAATGTGCGTGGCGTCAGTGTGGGACCCCAATCCTCCAAACCTTTTGTAAAAATCCTGATTCCTCATCCCAGCCCCAAAAATGAGAAAGCTGGGAACTGAAACAGGGAAATTCCGGGTAGTGACGGCGTGCTCACCGAATGTTGAGATTGCAGGAATTATGAATATTACAATGGGCTGTAAAGTGGAGAAATAGATGCATTGCAGAATTCTAAATATTTTATAGCAACATTGTACTGATTCACAATAATAAAGCACTTTCGGATTATTGCAGTGTTTTGCCCAAGTATTATTCCTCATCTGCTCTAAAACCTCCTGATTCTTCTCTTATTTTCTATACCTCCTTTTACATTTGATCTTCTTTTCCTGATCTACTCAAAATCTCTTGTTATTTGAGCCATAAGGTGTTAAGTGCAGCAGCAATAATCTGTGCAAGGGCAAGGACTGCCCAAATTTTAGGGGTTTGGTTTCAGACATCATAAAAATTATTGGTTTAGAGTCGGTTTGCTGTCCTCTGAAATGCACAAGCCCAGAACTACTGGTCAGTTATAAAAAAATAAACCCTTTTATTTCATTAAGCTGGTTCCAGCCTAATAAGGTCTCTGCAGAGGGTAAAATACACTTGAGGTGTGCACTTTGGCAAACACCTTTCCCTATTTAAAACCAAAAAAAAAAAAAAGAGGAAAAATAAATAAGCAATGAATAATATTTTTTAAAAAAGAACCATAATTTGGGTTTCTTTATGTCTCCTGGCCTCCAGCCCATAGGAGCAGGAGCCTTGCTCTGCTTCCCTCATCTTATTTTGACTCCAAGCCCCAATTTCCAAGTTCACACATCATTCCAAAACTGGAACTGGGTGATTTTTTCTTTTTTAAATAATTATTGGCAAGTATATTTAAAAAACCACCACAAACAAATAAACAAACAAAAAAAACCCACACACAAAAAAAGAGGAAAAATAAATAAGTAATGAATAATATAAAAAAATAATAAGGCACCATAATTTGGGTTTCTTTATGTCTCGTGCCCTCCAGCCCATAGGAGCAGGAGCCTTGCTCTGCTCCCCTCATCTTGTTTTGACTCCAAGCCCCAATTTCCAAGTTCACACATCATTCCAGATCTAGAATTGGGTGAATTTTTCTTTTTTAATTAATAAAGCATATTTTTTAAAAAAACCAAAAAACCAAAAAAACCCCCAAAAACCAAAACCAAACCAAAACCAAAAAACAAAACAAAGCAAAGCAAAAAACACAAAAAAACCCCAAAAAACAATCAAAAAACCACAAACAAACAAAAGAAATACAAAAAACCCCCAAAACCACACACAAAAACCACACATCAAAAAAAAAAAGAAAGAAAAAAGAAGAAAAAGGAGAAAAGCCGAGTGCTGGGCAGGAGAAGGTGCTGACGGGTGCAGCCATACCCAGGCATGGCCGGGAGCTGCTCATCACTAATGACCAATCCACAACTGCGTTATCCTGGCGTGGGGCTCCCAGGACAAAGCCCTCAGATGCTGCCTCACAAGCACCCCAACAGCACAGAAATGGTCATTTCCCACGAGAGTAAAGAGTAAAGATGCATGAATAAATACCTGGCGTCACAGGCATCGCCGGAGCTGCGGCAGGGACGGGCCTCAGGCTGCAGGACACAAAACCAAGGGTGGGTTTTAGCGCAAGGTTGGCAAAGAGCGGCGCAGAAATTGCTGGATTTAAAAACTTCAAGTGGAATCACGTGAAAAGGGGTTTGGCACCGTCTCTAAAAGCGATTTTTAAATCTTTGATAGTTGTTTTTTTTTTTATTTAGAAGGCCTCCTGTTCATTCACCTCTCTTTGCCTTCGCCTCCCTTCTCCATCAACTTTCGCTGCTCATGCCCACATTTGTTTCAAACCCATTTGTGCTGGTTTTCCCCCATCCTTGATGCACCTCTTTGGCCCTGGAAAACGCCTGAAGACGCACAACAAAAGACACCTTTGGGCACAGGGAGGGAAAATAGGTGACACGGGCATTTGCAGCCTCTACATCACCCCATTGAAAATGCAAATTTCAATACATTTTAATCCCTTGTCATTAGAAATCAATAACACACCCTGGGAGTGTTTGTCCGCACAGGGGATGGAATGGACCCTGGCAGCTTCCACAGTAATTTCTTGTGTGATGGGACCTTCAAGATCTCCGGAATGAAGGGAAAAATGGGGGGTTTGAGAAATCACAATGGAAATGTATTTATTGGAAGTATATTATGGACAATAATTTCAAGCGGCTTCTCAGCGAGGTGCAGGGGCTGCACATCCCGTGGGAAATAAGAAAGAGGAACAAAGTGACCCCATACAGCCACTTTCTTCCCCATTCCTCCCACCAACCACTTAAAAAGTCACTGCCCAGTCTTTGCCAGATGCCAAGAAGTTTTCTGCCTCAAAAGCCCTGTTTTCCTCCCAAACCCCAAGATCCCTCCTTGCCAGAGGGTGTTTTCCATGTGAGACACTCAGCAGGAGGTTTGGCATGGCCACGCCGTGGGGCAAAGACAGGCTGGAGAAGGTGCTACTGGTCTTTGAACGCATCCAGTATCAGATCATGAAAAATTAGCAAAGGCAGCAAGAAAATATCCTGGACAGGGACACATGGAAGCACCACATTCTTGGGGACAAAGGTGCGACAGAAGGTGCCACCAGGGATGACTGCCCAGGTGCCCCAAACCAACCTTTCCAGTGGAAAAAAGCCTTTAAAGTCCCAAACTGCTGTGGCAAAACCTCTTGGGTTTCCTACCAAGCAGGACGTCGGACGTTTTAAGGAAGATGTGGGTTTGGGGGCTGTTACAGGTAGCAGAAGAATTCCCTCCTGCATGCCCACACCGGCACCAGTGCTGCCAGGAGTCACCTGGGGATCACCTGGCACCAAGCAACAATTAAGGCATTTTTAGGGAGAATCCCAACTTTTCATCACTCCTGTTAAGGCAAAGAGGAAAAGAGGAATTTTGTAGCAACCACTTAAACCGTCTTGTGACAGCTGATGTTCGTCACTTCTCAGGATGCAATGGGATGTGAAAGCATCCTTGGACCCCAACCAATTTCCCATGGAATCATAGAGAAGATTTGGGATTTGATTATCAGGTATTAAAAAATGCAGGAGGCAGAGGCTCTCGATACTGTTATTTTTGGAGGCAAGGGCTCTCGATACTGTTATTTTTGGAGGGCTCCTGATACTGTTATTTTTAGCCGGTTTTAACTCATCTCACCAAGCCCTTTTTTTGCAGCCAGCTCACCAACCTTCCAGGGCCAGATTTTTTTTTTGCCAGACTCAATTCTCCAGCGCCTGGGGCTGCCAATAGTGCTCAAAAAAAACCACCCCCAAAAAACCCCACACACAACACAAAAAATTCAATCTCACCACCCTTTTTTTCTAATTTTCCCAAAGAACTGGGAGGCGTGAGCACTCGAGAGTCAAATTTGCCCAGGACCTGCGTTCCCTAAGAAAGCAGGGCTCATTCGCCTTCCACAAACTCCGCAGTGGCAACAAAAGTCCCTTTCAAGCCCTTCCAGACGCAAGTCCTTCAGCTCAATTAGTCAGGCACACAGAGACACAAAAAAGCCTCCCATTCAGGCTAGTGGCTGGCTGTGGAGGACAAGGGCGAAGAAAGGATCTTTCTCCCACGCTTTCACTGGGTGTCATAACAAGCAGAAAGCCCTCTTACGGGGGGATTATTGGAGATAAGAGTCCGATGGAGGGGCTGGGGCAGGAGCTAGGGCTGCAGGAGGAGGGGAGGAGGGGATGGGGCTGGGGTTGGAGGTTGCAGCTCCCAAGGTCGGGTGAGCACGGCCGCTGATGGCATAACACTCCATCAAAAATGTTTTAAAAAAAAATTATGATATTCCCCCCGCCCTGTATACACACGCGCAGAATAATCCCGGTTCTCCATGGCAACCTGCTCCGTGGCCATCCCTCGCACCAGAGGAGGGAGGCAGCTTGCTTTCACTCTGGCATCTCCGCCAGCTTGTCCCGGTGCTGGCAGACCCTCAGCCGAGCTGGGCAGAGGGGCCGGGCAGGCTTCCTCCTGCTCGCTCATCTCCAAAAATCAGTGGTTTTCTAGAGCAAAGAGTGCCAAGGAAATGCACAGCTCCATGGGAAAGCTCTGCCTCCAGAAACCCAGCCAGCCCTGCTGATGCTCCTGCAGATGGGTGGGTTTAATGTTGAAAAGACCTTTTTTCATTAAAAAGAAGAAGAAAAAACTATGTGTGTGTTAGTGGGCTTTGTCGTTCACAGGCAAAACAAAGGGGAAGAAGAGAGAAAAATCTCCAGAGAGTGGAGTTTCTCTGCAAAATTGTGGGGTGGGATGGTGACCCAGGGCCACCGATCCTCCATGGTCCCTCTCCAGTCCAGCATAGCGTCCCAAGCCCATAAACCTCCCCCCAGCCAGAGGGACAAATTCCTGCACCTTCTGGCCAGGCCCCCGTAGGAAGAAAAGTCCTCTGGATACTGACAGCGCTCTGCAGGATTAATCAAAGTTCCTGAGTGAATTACGTGCCTAATTCCCTTGAACAACCCAAGTTATATTGTTAATTCCCCATCGCTTTTCCGTTGACTCCGTATGTGGCTGTGGACACCGGTGCCCCTCTAGATCTTTTCAAAGATATGATTCCTCTCCCAAAAGCAGGGTCACAGAGGCAAATTCAAAGCAAATGCCAGAAAATTTGTGTTTTGTCCCTCCTGCCCAGACCCAAGCCCCTGCAATCACTGCTGTGGGATTGTCCCCACTCCCGGCACCATCAAGGAGCAGGTGACAAGAACATCCAAGTTCAACGACATTTTACAAGGATCGGAGAGGGAGTGCAAACTCTCCAGCTCAGGAAGGGAAAGCCAAGAAACTGTCCCGGAATACATTATCCCATAATTGTAGGGTTTCAAGCACTTTCCTCCCAAGCAGCTGGTGCCTGCTGATGCCAGAGGAAGGTTATTTGGCTCAGACACATTCCTGCCCAGTTCAGCCCGGGAATCCCTAAAACAATCCACTCCTTCTGAAATACTGTAAAAGCTGAATATTTCACTCTTCACCAAAACAGCAGAAATTTACTAAAAGCCAGAGGGGGAGAGACAGATGAAACAAAGCAGACTCCTTAGGGACAACCCATTCTCCTTCCCAAAGAGCACCGTGTGCCTCCAAAAGGGTGAAGAGGATCTGGGGGACCCCCTTTCCCTTTCCCAGAGCTCACACACTGATCCAGAAAAGCTTTTGTGTTCTGGTTTTTTTCAATAAAAGGTGAGTTCCCAGCAGGCAGGAACCTGCTGAAGGTCAAATTAAACCCGGTTTACCTGCCTTGACCTAAACAATGCAAGGCCACAAGATGAGTCAAGGGCCCCCTGGAGCCACACAGGGCTCAAACCAGGCCATCCCACCACAAGTGAGTATCCAGTCTTTTTCATTCCCAACACACATTAATCAGCTTTTTTTTTTTTTCCCCTCTGAGAGCCTGCATTTTCTCCCTATCCCAGGGCAAGCTCCACCTCATGTTCTCCACTTGCCTGTAAAAATGCATCGCACAAGACCAAGCAGTTAAACCCAGCAGGTGCACCCAACTTGGACGCTCCCTGCTCCTGCACCAGCATCCTGGCACTACCCCCTTTGTCCCTGCTCCAGCAATATTAAAACCCCTGGAAGTGGAATTACAATGATTTTTACACCTAGCCTGGGCTGTCAAAGTCGAAGCTCAAACCATGGCCGTTGATGCTGGGTGAGGATTACACAGCTTTAGCTGTACAGTTACAGATGCCAGGTCCAAGTCTGCTCTCAGCTGCAGCAGGATAAATCCTGGAGTTATACAGTGAGCAAAAGACTGTGATCCACTGATAACCAGAGAGGGATTCAGCCAGGAGTGTCAGTCCAAGACCTCCGCATCAGCCTTGCGGACTTCAGTACATACGGACACCCCCCAGCCATAATCCCAGGATTCAGGGCGTCCTTCTCCACAGCTGGCACGGGACTCCTAAAAAAATATTTCCCGTCTCTTTACCTGCACAACTACCCAGGGCCATCACAGCCTTGCCGCCAGCAGCTCCTGCCCGCGCCCGGCGTCCGCCACCCCTTCCCCAGCTCTTACAGCGAGAGGTGGCGAGTGGGGAGGTGTCGGGGCTCGCACGCACACGGTCCCTTTCTATATCTGTCCCTGAAAATCCCGCAGGCCAAACCGGAATGCGGCCCCAGGACTATATTTAGGGGGCCTCCCGTCATGCTGGCAACGCTGTCACACAAGCCCGGGCCAGCAAAAGCTCCCGCCGCCGCGGCGGGCAGCGGGGAGAGCGAAGCTGCCAGCGCGGGCGGCGAGAGCCGCGGCTCCGCTTTCACATCCAATCACCCCGGCTGCATCTGAGCGACCTGCCCGCTGGCGCCCGTCTCCTCCCAGCAGCCCGAAGACCACAGAGCTCATCATTTTCCTTCCAGCTCTACCCCCCTCGGGCACTGTCACCCGCGTCCCCCGGGCAGGGTGCGGGAGGGCCATCCGGTCCCGTTTGCTGGGCACCCGGCACCACATTTGCACCCTGGGATGGGCGAGGTAATTCAAGAAATGCCCTCTCCTGCCGTACAGAGATCGGCACCGGCCACCCCGGAATCAACCCAGCGTGCTGCAGAGCACCTCGCAAAGTGCCGTGCACCGGCGGCCAGACCCCATCGGCGAAGCCATGGCGGGGACAGGGACAGCGTGAGCCTGCCCGCAGCCCTCCTCTAGTCCGTGCTCCGAGAGGGGAGCAGCGGGGTCCAGAGCCCAGACGGTTAATTCCGAGCATCACCCCAGCCTCCGTTCCCACACACCCGCCACTTGCTGAAATTAAAGCAGGGCCTGATCTGATTCCTATGGCGGCTTAGCGAGCCCACTCAGCCGGTTTATCATAATCCCGACATAAAAATCGCTCCCTTGAAAACGCTCAGGGGTTTGAAGCCCTGATTGTTTGAAGAGGAAAGACTCTGTTCTCAGCACAAAGATGTGCTCCCCTCTCAGCCCCGGTCTGGCAGCTGGAGGCTTCAATCAGCCTTTCTGACCCTGTAGGTACCCATGGCAGGGACCCCCGCACTTTCCTTGGCACAGAGACCCCCCCAAACCCAGCCTGACCAGCTGGGCCACACGGCACCCCAGAAAGAGCAGAGCTTTGAGGACCAGTGCTGGGAACAGGTCATCTCTAGCTGCCAGCCCTGCCGCGAAAGCACCTCTAAAAACCATCCCCTCTCCCTACAAATCAAGCTGAGATTGCTCATAGGAAGGAATTATATCTATGTATTTCAAAACTGTACAGATACACACAAATTTCTATCATATTGGTGTGATTTCTTTGTGGTGGCACCGCGGTGCCATTCCACACCTGCCCAATCCAGGGTGCACGGAGGACAAGGGGCACTTCATGTACAAGGGACACCTCGAAGGGCTGGAGCCACCAGGGCCTCCTTTTGTTTTCAGTTTAAAACCGTCAAAGGCCGGCAAAAAATTCCCTCAACAGCGAAATGTCTGCTTTCCTCAGACACCATAAAATCAGGATTTTTTAAAAAACACTTTTTAACTACTTTTCGTCATTCGGGGCTGAGAATTTTCAAATATGAAATGCAAAAAATATACGTATTTTATCTATCACAAAGCAAAAGTTCATATCCGCTGGCAGTACCGACCAGCACAAGTATTTCTGCCCTTTTGCCATCCCCCGATGCACAGCACATCGCTCGTATGATGAGAGTGGTGCAAAAAGGCTTTGGCCTCAGCAACAAAGTGCTCTGCTGCATTTCTGCACTGCCAGCATAAGCATTAAAGACAGAAGCTAAAGGGGATCAACTGAGTGAACTTAATAATTTTTAACAATTATATTTGTATAGGCTCATTCTTCTGAATGACTCACTGAATCATGGAAAAATTAGTATTGCGTTTGCTCCCTTTTTCCTTCCCCGACTCCAAATTGCTGCTTAACAAGAGAAGGGATGTGGAGAGCTGATACCTCGCTCCCGAACATGCGAGTGTGTCTCCTATTAATGTCTCCAGCAGTTATGTGGCCAGAAGGGAGAACAGAGTAGACAGTGCTGAGTGTTAACCAGTCAAATCATAGTGTCCAAGCAAGCTTAAATGGCCACATGTAAACTGCAATTTGGATCAATGTCATGCAAACACACAGGGCTTACTGCTAGTGCACTCCAGCAGTAAATCAGGGAGAAAAGGAGGAAAAAATTAAAAATCAGCTGTTTGCAAGACTATTCCAAGCTCTTGGAGAGAGCCAAGCTCGCAGCCACGCGGACAGTCCTGCCACTGGAAATGGTCACCCCTCGAAACAAAAACTCAAATTAAAAAGAAATTCCACCCATCCGAAGAGCGACGTGCTCCGACAGCACCCACAGACCCCAGGGAGTGCGGCAAAGCTTGTGGCACCAGGAACCCAAGGGAGCCATGCAATGGTTGAGGGGCAGTGAGCTGCCTGGAACTGGTTCCCATTTCCCTCCCAGGCTGGGAGCACAAAGGGATGGGTGATGAACGTGGAGGTGCTTTAGCCCCACAGTGTCACTATATCCCTGAACGGCAGTGGGGGTCACAAGCATTTTAAAGGGAGTCGTTTGCAGCTGGGAATGAGGTGCACAAGCTCCAGAGAGCCAGGTTGGGCCTGGTGGGCTTAAAACCCACCCTGTCCATCACCGACCAGCACAGGCACCTCCTGCCCCTGGCTCCGGGCCCTCCACACATGGTTAGCTAAATTCTTGGACGAGTTTCGTCCTTGTCCCAGTTTACATCCCCCCACTCCTCTCATGCCTTTGTTACAGCCAAGAAGTGACACCATCAAAATCAGCCTATGGCAGTGCCGCACAGACCAGGATTGGTCACCCAGGAACACCAAAAGATGCTCACATAGCACCGCTCCCAGCCCCTGATTGGAGAAAAGGTGCTTTTCCCCCTCCTTGAGAGAAGCCACCGGCCAATGGTGAATGGCACATGGCAGCTTCCCAGCGCTCACCCAGAATGAGAGTCCCTCGTCCCCCTGGGGAGCCACCGCACCCCTTCGCACCCGGACTTGGGGCCACCGCTCAGTACCGACGTCTACCCACAGAAACATCCCAGTCCCTCAGCTTGGCTGGAGTGGCAACCACCCAGCTGGGCCAACAACAGTTCTGGCTCAGTCTGCCTGGGAAGGATGAATGAGAAGAGCTCCACGCAGTGACATCCCACTTTGTCACCTCTTTGTCACCAAAGCCAAGCGTGTCCAACTTCATCCTACGAGATGCTCAGGGTGTGATCTCTCCCCTTCCTTGGAGGGTCCCCTGTCCATGGACCAAAGCTCCTGGAGCTGGTTCCCTGGTGCCCTGTCCTCTACAATGTCCCTCTCTGACCTAGGACAAACCACCTGGCCTGGAGAGCAGCACTTCGCTCGCCCCAGGGAGGAGCAGTGGGACAGCAACAGAGAACAGGGAATCAAATGAGAGCTTGTGAAAACTTCCCCACATCCCTGTCACTGTCAACACGGGCTGCAGGAACAGCCCCAGGAACAATGACAGCACCCAGGTGAACCTCAACGGGAAGACGCAAAGGTTTTCTCTAAGCTTTCCCCAAGCAGATCATTACAAAAACTCCCAGTTAACACATGCACTAAATTATTCTGAATTACAGGGCCATGGGTGAGGGGGAAAAATACCTTGTTTATTAATTTCAAGCAACGATATGAGCAGGATAAATCTATCGTGTCACACCCAGCACCACAGCTCTTCCCTGAACAAAGTGCCAGGGACAGTTTCTTTTGCCCTTTCGGTTTTTTAAAGATCCCAAAGAGCACATGAGCAAAACGAGCGGGTCCAGCACAGGTCAAAAGTCAGCTCATTTCTACATCTCTCACAAGAGGGTTTTCATAAAGTCACAAAGCTATAATTGCTCCTTTCCAAAATTAGTTCAGGTGCCGTCACCCACATTAGCTCTTTATTATTATAAAGTCGTTTTTGGATTGGGGTTTTTTTTGTCCTTGGAATCACCGTTTCGATATTATTTTATCTTAATCCACCATGAGATCTTTGTGTTCTTCTAAGCAAGATCAAGACACCTTTTCAAATAGGTTGCTGTGTTTTGCAGGTGGCATCTCAGGCACCCAGGGTGACTATTAAAAGCAACTGGGAAGCACCCAGTTCACCTCTCTGATCCAAAATTCCCTTCTACGGTAGAGCAGATAAAAAATTCCCGGTTTCCATAAAGAAGAGGTTGATGCATAATCCATTAAAGAGGGATAAGAACCAGCATCAATTTGCAGAGAGGATAAATTAAGCAAAATCAAGTTCCCCAATTAGTCTCATGCGGTTCCACACACAAGTTTTTTATATATATATATATATGTATCTCTTTTGTAAATCCCAAATTAGAATCTTGAGTCCATTCCAAGAAACATTCATAGACAAAGGGTTAAAAGAAGAAAGAAAGCATTTAGATAGAGACACAAGGGAAGAAAAACAAAGAAAACTGCAAGAAACCATTTCCCAAATCACCATATCCTTCTTTCTAATACTGATATCAAGTTATAACTGTCAGGGAGGAAAATATATGTATCTGTATATCAGATAGGGAAGAGAGGGGAGGGAAGGTAGAAAAAAGGAAAAAGAATCCAGCACTCGTATTTGCAAAACAACCATTAATAAACATCGCTCTGTTGCTGCTTTATTAAACAGATAATCCAACACAGTAATCTGTATTGATTTATGGATTCTCTGATGCTCTATGACTGGTTATGCAATGAAAGTTCATCCTTGATCTGTAGTCTGGGTTCTGGACTTAACTAATTCATAATCTGATTGGAAGTTTTACTTTGTTAATTCAATTACAGTTAACGGCCGAGGAGAGAGCGGCAACATCTTTGTCTTTCTCAACACAGACGGTTTCTTCCCATGCCCAGAATCAGTAAACTCTTAAAATCACAGGAGGCAAATAGATCCTTAAAAAAAAAAAAAAAAAAAAAAAAAAAAAAAAAAATCCTACCTCGGGTTTTAATTCCAGTCTCTGAAAGTTGTCTTTTCCCCCATTTTTTCCGCCTCTCATTTCTTTTCTCTTCTTTTTTTTTTTTTTTAATTTTTCTTTGAATTTTTTCTTTTCCTCCTCTTCCTTTTGATGAATTTCCTTTCTTCTCCACATCCTCCTCAGGCGTGTAATGGGGTTATTTTTACTTTCGGTTATCTAGCTTTATGAAGAATCGACACCACTCATACAGCTAGATAACCAAAGATAACAACCAACCCCTGGAGTCTACAGCATCATCAGGAAAAAGCCAACCTCCTCTTCTCCAGGGGTTCGGGGGCACGTGGCTTTTAAGGAAGGAACGAGGGAGGAAAACGAATAAAAAGAAATGCAAATATTAGCAGCCAGATCCATAATATCTCCACACAGCTCCAGCCCTGAGCCTGTTCCCGCAGCCCAGGCAGCCCAGGCACAGAGTCCTGAGCATCACCGGGACAGGCAGGATCAGGCCCCTCGGAAACACAATTTAGAGCAGAATTAAAGGATAACCATGCAAGGGCTGCCTATTTTCTGCCGAGTTTCAATTTGTTTCATTTGCAAACCAAATGATATTCTGCAGGTGCCGAGAATTAAGCCCACATTATTTTTAATAACTATCAAATTAATGCATTCAAACTGGTAATAATCAAAGCAAATATAATTTGCGCCCGCAACTTAAAATATGCATAAAAGACCAAAAGGACATTTCCCCACCCACAAATGCGTTTAACGCTCTCTAAACAAAATGACTGCGAGAAAAACCTGCCGGTTAGTATAAATAGTAACTTGTGATGCTTTGGATTCAGCCAAGATCTGACAGAATAGCGATGAAAAAAACACAGAAAACACAGAGGAAATGATGAAAGGGATGGAAGGGAGGAAAGAAGGAAAGGAGCGAGTCCTGCTCACGGCTCAGGACCCCGGCCCTGAGCAAGGACCGCGCATCTCGGGCAGGGACCGGGACCCGCATCCCTCCGTTCATTCAGGGGGAGAGCTCAGCTTTCCCCAGTAGGGAACCGCATCCTTCGCTTTCCTCTCCCCGTATCCCTCCGTCCTTTCTTCTGGCGCGGGGAACACGCATCCCTCCGTCCTTCCTTCGGGGGCTCGGCTTCCCTCCATCCTTCCTTTCTCCGGGGGTGGGAGGGAAGCCTCATTCTCCTTCTCCAAAGTGGCCTGCGTCCCTCCACCCTTCCTTCCTCTGGGGAGGAACGTGCATCCCCCCCACCGCTCCTCCGCTCCAGAGCAGCCCGCATCCCTCCATTCTTCAGGGAAGGAACCTGCATTCCTCCCCTTCCCCGCGGCACCCCGCACTCCTCCCGCCTGCCTCCACCCGCGTCCCTCCCCTCGCCGAGCGATCTGCTCCGCTCCATCCCTCTTTCACCTGCATCCCTCTTTCACCCTTCGCGCTGCGGGGAGGCGCGGAGCCCTCGCTCTTCCGAGACGCCGCGGCTCCACCGCCCCCGCCCGCGCCTCTCGCACGGAGCGGAGCTCCGGCAGCGCGGGGAGTCGGGGCCGGGGCCCTGCCGGCGGCGCGGGGGCCCTGNCTCGGCTCGGCTCGGCTCGTACCTGCTGCCCGCAGCCGCTGCCCGCAGCCTCTGCGCCGGGGGGAGCGGCGCGCGGCACTTTTCATTCATGCTTTCACACTCCCGGCCCTCGCCAACGCCGCCCATTGGCCCGCCGCTGCCTGACGTCACCGCCCCGGCTCCCGCCCCTCTGCAGCGCTCATCGCTTCATCAATGGGCTGGGGAGGGGCTGCGCGCACACGCGCG
>VYZT01058133.1:499189-517406 GCA_013400735.1 Pomatostomus ruficeps | reverse complement strand
GCCCTCCCTCCCCTGCTCGCTTTCCTGCCCGCTCTGCCCTGTACTCACCTGCCCTGCCCTCACCTGCCCGCCCCCGGCCCGGCTCGCCCCGGCCCCGCCGCCCGCGGCTCTTCGCGGTGGCCCCGAGCCCGGAGCCGCCGCCGGAGGAGCGGGGGCCGTGCCCGGCGTAAGGATATATAGGAGCGGCCGAGGAGCCTCCACGTAGCCGATACGTAAAGTGTACGTGTGAGAGTTAAAAAAAGTTGGGATGTAAATGCGGGGCCAGCTCCATCGCTCGGGGGGGCTCCGGGGGTAGGGGGGAGCTGGGAGCCGCGCTATTTCCAAGCTTCCTTAACCTCTGGATTGCTCGAAATCGATCCGCAAAGCGCAGCAAGCCTGGCAATTAGGAGCTCATTACCATATATGCAAATATGGCAACCTCTCTCTCCGCAGCCACGGAGACGCGGGGCGAGAGAACCGCAGCAGGGTTTGGGGGTGGGAATTGGGGTGAGGCGTGCGGGGGAACGGGGACAAGGGGGAAACAAGGTTATTTGAGGGTATTTGGGGTCTTTTTAAGGAAAGCGGCCGAGCCGCGGGGGCACAAAGTGCTCGGGGGGTGCAGACACGTGCGGCCGGGGCCCGCGTGGCTGCTCCGAATTTGCTCCTTAATTCAAATATTTTTTTTTCTCCCTTTGACATAAACTCCAGGCGAGCAGCACGGCCCGGCCTGAGAGGAGGGGTCCCTCTGCCCGCTGAGGACCCCCTCCCAAAACGGCGCGGTGCCCTCCGCACGCACCGGGAATAGCCCGGTAATTCGGGGACACGCGAGGGTCGGTGCCGGGGTCGGACCGCTCCAGCCCCGGCCCGAGGGAGTGTTTTAAAGGTAACTACTGACTTCTTGCATTTTATTAATAACGAACCCCCCACCATAAAGCGGAGATCGCCGGCGCACGCGCTCGATAGCGAGTTCCCTTGTTACCCGCGATTTTATAAGCATCTCAGGGTTTTTTGCTTAATAACCACAGATTAGGGGCAAAATCTCCCTGGCATTTCCTGAATGCTGATTAAAGCTGGGGGGTCACGGCAGGAGTAGAGCAAGGAGCGGGTTTTCCCGCTGCGTCTCTCGGGGCGGGCATCGGAGCCTTTTCCCCGGTGGCATCTTACAAAGTTTCCCCCGGCGCTGGGCTTCCTCCCTCGATTTGGGAATTGGCTTTGTTTCTCTCCTTCCACAAACCATAATCACGGCGAGTTAAAAAATAACGCCCGTTTCGAGTCGGGCTCCAATTCTCTTCCCTCCTTAGGATTATTATATTTTCCCCCCTAATAAATAACATCTTCTCCCTTTTGCCCGCCGTTCAAATTCCCAAATAACGAGAATGAACTCGAAATCAGAAATGAATCCCTTACGCTAAGAGTGTTTTGCGGTTTAGTTGAAGTGATGAAAACACAGATAAAAACACCCGAAGTGAACAAAACCTCCCCAAGGGCTCCGCGGGGGTGGGGGTGGCGGGGGTGGCAGGAGCCCAGCCCGGGGACACGGCAGCGTCCCCGCAGCCCGGCCGGCTCCGTGCGCCGGAGCCCGGGTTCTTCCTACTCGCAAGCGCAACAGCCGTGGAAACAGAGGGAATTGCGGGGGTCTCTTTCCTTCTTTCATTCCAGTTTTTAAAATTAATTTAAATTTTTTTTTATATTTGGGAAAAGCCCTTTTCAGCAGCTGCATTCCCACCTCGGCAGCTGAGCCGCTTTTCCCAGCCCCGTCTGGGTCGCTGCTCTCTGCATTCCTCTACCCACTTCCTCCCGAGTCATCAGGTTATTATTATTATTATTATTATTATTATTATTAAATTTATTTACTACCAGTGGCCAGAACCGACGAACATCCTGCACGGCCGCGGGGGAAGGAACCGTGTGTTACCCCGACCATCTCTGTCCGTCCCATTTCATATTTTAATTTTATTATTATTTATATTTCGGGATCTCAGCCGATGTTTCTGCAAACCTCCCGTGAGTTTGGAAATGCAGGAAATACTGTATGGAAAGGAAATAAAAAAATTTTAAATTCCCTTTCTGTTCCCCCTCTCTTGGCAAATTCGCAGCTGCCGACGGCCAACGAGATGAACCGTTTTCCCCGCAGAAATCCTCACGACAGACCCGAGAGCCTCTGGCATCATTTCCCCACCCGCCAGCGAGGACGGCGGCTTCGCCCACCAGATTATGCTAAAACAACAACCAAAAAGTGGATTATTATTTTTTCCCCTCCTTACCCCAAAGTAACAATTAAAGAAAGGGGGAACCTTTGCCTTCCGCCGGGACAGACGTTCATTATTTGGGTCTCAAAGTGCCTCTTTATTTTCTCTGATATTGAACTTTAAAGAGGAGGGGTTGGAGCAAAGCGATAGAGAAATTCATCCCATTTTTTTCGGAATTCCCTCGGCAATGCTGGCTCCTCCAGTGGAAGGCACTCAGCCTTTACCTCCAGCTCAGGAGCTTTGTGCCCGTCTCATCTCACGTTTATTTTTCCAGTGTCAGGCGCTACCACAGGGCACGAAAAGGGGCGTTGGTGCCGCAAAACGGGCGTTTTAAACTTATTTTTGAAGAGAGTTTCTGCTGGAAGGCAAATCCCGGCTGCGGCGGCGGGGGCGGTCGGTTTCAGATGATCCGGGAGGATTTTCACCTCGGAAAGCCGGGATTTTCGGCCGTGGGTGTCCCGGGGGAGGCAGGCGGGCAGGGACGCGCGGGACCCCCGCCATCGCCCTCAGCCCCGCGCTCCTTGCGCGCAGCGGAGCCGCATCCCCCTTCCCCCGTTTGGAGCCGCGCAGCCCTGCACCCATTAAAAATTGAAAAAAACCCTCCGGAAAACCCAAAGCAAAGCCGGAATTCCGCCCAGAAGGCTCTGGCTTGCAGCGCACAAAGGGAGTGGGGGAGTGTCCCCCACCTGTGCAGCCCCCCCGGGTTTATTCGGAGGAATCTTTGCGAGGCTCCACAGCGCTGTGGGTGCAGCTCTGTCCCCGCAGCCCCTTCCCCAACCGTAGCCCCTGCCAAGGTGAGACCCAGGGAGTGTCAGGGTGGGAGTGGGGGGGCAAACTCAGCAGCAGCACCCCCAAAACTGCTCAGAAGCCCCTGGGCTGTGAGTAAATCTGGGCGTGCCCTCTGCAGGTGCACCCTCCTTGTGTGTGCCCTGTCTGTGTGCACCTCACGCGTGTGCACCTCATCCGTGTGCACCTCACGTGTGTGCACCTCATCCGTGTGCACCTCACGCGTGTGCACCTCACGCGTGCGCACCTCATCCGTGTGCACCTCATCCGTGTGCACCTCACGCGTGTGCACCTCATCCGTGTGCACCTCATCCGTGTGCACCTCATGCGTGTGCACCTCATCCGTGTGCACCTCATCCATGTGCACCTCATCCGTGTGCACCTCATCCGTGCATGCCCCGTGCGTGCAGCATGTCCCACGCATGTGGCACGTGGAAGCTGCACGCAGGGTGGGAGCACAGTGGGATTTCCACCCAGCTGCACACAGACACACACCAACCCCGTCCACCCCAGCAGCTCCCTCCACGAAGGGCACCTGCAGGGAGATGCTCTCCGTGCCCCTGTGCATGTAGCCGCGCAGAATACCCTCTGCAGAGTGCCCTGCTGCAGCCCTTCCCTGCTTGGGGAGAAGCAGTGGACGTTCCCTGTGCTCACTGGTGGCTGCTGGACACGAGCAAGCGCCTCTGAGGCCATGCAGCGAGCGGGGAGCCTGCAGGGACCCAGCGTGGAGCAGCCCTCACCTTCCCTGCTGGGGGTTTAAAGGAAATTCCCTCCTTTTTTGCCTGCCAGCTCGGACAGTCTCCGTGTGGGAGATGTGCGAGCTCTGTAAGAAATGCCACATACGGGTCAAAGAGGATTTTTGGCTTTTTAAGTATTGGCACCGAGATGTCCACAAAGAGGTGTGATTTCAGACGAGCCATGCGTTATTTTCCGTAGACAACGTCCACACAACCAGCGCTGCCTCTGAATGTGCGCGTGGCTGCTGCCGCGGGACATTCAGATACAGGTTTTTGTTTGAGATTCTCCCAGTGGTCCCAGCCACCTCAAAATCTGGGGTACAGCTGGTGGAGCAGATTAGTGGCTTGTAGGTTCAGGGGAAGGAAAGAGGGTCCGGAGCTGGGTGGTTTCTAAATAAATGTCTTTGTCTTGGTGCCAACTTCCACCCCATGGATGGCATTTTTCTGCCCTCGCTGGGCGCTGTCGCTGCTGCCTGGCCCATGCTGTGCCACCGCTTCAGTGTCCCCCGGACAAAGAAAATGCCAACAAAAGCTGCATTTTGAAGCCAGCGGTTGCACACTGAAGGACGGCGGTGGAGAAGGTCCAAAGCTGTCCCCAGGCCTGCAGGGCTGTGCCAGCCGTGTTCAGGCAGCTCCTGCCTGTCCACAGCCCCTGTCCTGGGTATGTGTGCCCTTTGCTCCATCCTTGACTAAGCCCCCACAGCGAGACAAACCCTTCTTGCCTCAGGGCTGGAAAGCCTCGTGGCTTCCTCCTGCCTCCCTCCACCAAGTGTTTCCTACCTCAGGTGGATGTTTTAGTAATTCAGGATATTTTAATAGTTCAGCCCAAAGGTTGAACAGTGGCTCAATGCCTTCAAAGGCACCCATGTAACCCAGTAGCTTCAGAGGGGAAGGGGACTGAAGCCTGAAAACAAGCAAATCCGTTTATATCAGACCATCTCAGCCTCAGATCTGATGTTATACTCAGCTTCAGCTCACCTCCAAACCAACAGGGAAAATAAACAAACCAGACCAGGAAAAACCCACAAAACCCAAACCTAAACTAAATACCAAAATTGCCTCTTTCCGTACTGGAGAGGAGCTCTGTTTTGTCTTGGTAAAATTGGGTGAAGTGTCCCCCCGGCATCTACCCCGGCTCAGCTGCCCAGAGCCCTCCATCCAGCAGGTGCCTTTTTTTCTGCCTCAAAGGGCTTTGATCTGGACAGCTCTTTTGGAGAATGGCTGTTGTAAGGGATGCCTGGCACGAACGTGGCCTGATTACAGCCCAGCTCGTTAAAAAAATGTTCCCTAGGTATTGAAGGGGATAACAAGGATATTTAAACATTCCCAGCGTGCACCTTTAAGCAGCAGAAAATAAGGGAAATTGCTATCGTTTAATTCAGTATTGCTCCTTTTGAACTCCCACTGGCTCTGCCTGCAATTGTTCCCTTCGCCGGAGCTTGGAGCCGAGTCTGGATTACGGCAGCATCAGGGCTGCGGGTCCAGAGGGCTGGGAGGGCTGAGCACAGCAGGACCAGCTTCCCCACATGGCAAAAGGCTGATGGGGCTGGTTTCCATTTGGATTTTGAAAGATTTCCCTCAATAGCCCAGAGCAGGGTCTGGGTTTGGGGCCCACAGCACCAGTTTGTAATTACTCTCATATTTTGTGTGTGCCAGGGAGAGGGTGGAGCAGCATTTCTTTTTTGTCTGTATCTCTGAGGAAGCTTTTTCCAAAACGAGAGCAAAAAAAATCCACAGCTGGTGTTGGTGGATGAGACACTCAGCCATGTTCTGGTAGGGGGAAAAAAAGACAAAGTCTAATTTTAGATGTTCTGAAATGCTTACAACATGCATCCCTCCAACGGCCTGGCACGGGCGCCAGTGGTTATTTCCACCCCGGCAGAAGGAGAGAACAGGGAGCTGGGATCTGCTTTGCCTTGCACTGGGCTCTCCCCAGGTGACCCGGAGGGATCTCCCCTCTGGAGGCCTTTCTGCCCTGGCCAGTGCCAGTATTTACAGAGGGCAGCGGCTGGCCAGAAGAAGAGACAGGGCTCCTCTCATTTGGGGCAATTTTCTCACATTTTGGCTTAGCCCCTCCTGGCCAGAACTCCTTTGGGAATGTCTCCATCCCCCAAAAAAGCAGCTTGGGGAGCCCCACTGATGAAAACCCAGGTTGTGCTCTGATAGGCCATTGTTTGACAAGAAGTTCATTGTTTCCAAGGTCTTTCCCCCTCAAGTCCTGTGTCACTCCCTCCCTGCTTTCCCCGAGGTCCCCGTTCCTCTGCCAGTCCTGTGGAGTGATGGAGCCCCCACTCCACTCACCCCTCCCACATTCACCCCCTCCCAGACTTTTCCTGCCAACCCTGGGGATTTTGGACCTGGACTCAAACAGTTCCTCATTTTCCCATTTAACCCCACGAGAGCTGATCTCAAGCAGCACGTAAGTAGGGGAGAAGCTTTCGGGAGAGCAAAGCCCCGGCATTGCTGCCCCGAAACGGGGAATGTGCCATAGAGGCAGGACAAAGCAGCTCAAAGGGCTCGGCGAGCTGCAACCCCCTGCCCGAGCCAAGCCTTAGGGGAGGGTGAGGGTCTCAGCTTACCCGGCCTCTCATAAAAGTCTCCTCCATTCTAGCAAATAACCTTTATGTCCAGGGACTTGCAAAGTTTGCTTTCTCCCTCCAGGGTTAGTCACAGCAGGAGCGACAGAGAAAGCAACCGCTTGTAGGAGGTTCCTCCGCATAATAACCTCAGAGGAGTTTAGGTCTAAAGACTAAAAGGCTCTATTTACTTTCACTGACAAGGAACAATCTAAGCAGATGTCCTTTGATGGGATTAGTTATTAATCCTTGAATCATGGGTAAATGGGAAAATGATCCATTATTTTCTGCAAAATCCTTCACTACTTTAGATTTCAAGGATGGGGTGGAGGATTGTTAGCAGAAAGGTCTTGGCCTGTCTGTTTTGGCCATTTTAAAATGTATTTTTACAGTTTGTGCCATGGAGCGTGACTCTGAAATAAAATTTTTAAAAAAAAACCTTCAGGTAAAAGGGGTTTGATTCCACTAACAGCCAAGAACAATGCACTGTGTCAGACACACAGCAGTGATGGGCCCAGGCACTCCTTGGATAAATACCATGAGGTTTTAAAAATAATAATAATAATAATAATAATAATAATAATAATAATAATAATAATAATAACAATAATAATAATAATGCTGCCACCTCCAAAAGCTCATTCTCCAGACAGCTTTTGTAACTGTGCCTAAATGTTTCGGTCCTCCTGACCTCTCTGTGTCCCGTCAGCGGCAAACAGCAGCTCAGTGGGCAGGTGTGGCTCGGTGTCTGCCGGGCATTCCATAAACAGCCGGTGTAGGTGGGTGCGATGCGCAGGATGAGGGAGGAATGGGAAGAGCTGCTGAGGTGCTGGGTTTGCTTGGGGGACTCATTTCCCCGGGGGTAAATCCCTGCAGACACTTTTTGGTGTGAGGGGAGGTGCAGCCACTCAAGTATCATCCCACAGGCTGGTCCTGCATGGAAGGGCTGGAGGATGCACCGGTGGAGATCCCACCCATGGGTGCCCCCAGCCACAGATCAACCCCCCATGGACGGTAGAGAGAAACCAGGAGCTGGAGTTTACCCATCCCTCAGCACTGTGGCTGCAGCTCAACTCGCTGGAGTGAATATTCACAGTCCCGAGACAGCCACACAGCCGAACTCTGCCTCCGAGTCTCCCATGTAGGGAGAGCAGGAATAGATTCCCGATGAATAATTTACTCGGCTTTCTTTTGATTTGCGTTCTGATTGTGCACAGCAGTGCAGGCTCAGAGGGGGAAACATGTTCTGATTAAAGATTTATACTGGGCCTATAATTTTGTTGTTATTGCTTAAATCTACTTCAAAGTGTGAGCAGGGTGGGTGTAAAATAAACACTCTGGAGCAGCCGGGAGCTTTTGGACTGTCTTGGGGTGCACGTGGTTCCACAGATACAAACTTTGCACTCTGGAAAGGCATCCCAGGCATCCTCCTCACATCAAATACAGTCAAAGAGAGATTGAAATGACCTCTAGTGCCTCAAACTACTGACTCCACGTTCCTTCTCCTGAGCTGAGATCACATCTCAAAAAATAAGAAACATAAACTTCGGCTTTATTCTTTTACTATTATTTTACTACTCTCACTATTCTTTTACTACTCTTTTTCTATTCTTCTACTATTCTTTGAACACACAGAGAATAGTTTGTGGCTGCAGGGAGTGATTAGACCTGGAGCTGGAAGAGGCTCTAACCAAGGGCCACCCGGTACATAGAGAGGAACCAAACTTCAGCTTCTACCCTCCTCCGTTACTGAAACTTGGAAATACAGGAGAGAAAAACTCCAGCTCCTTCCCAGGCTGCCAGCTCAGTGAGCAGAGCAAAGGATTTTCTCTTTCTTTCCTCCCTTTTCCCCTGGCTGCCACATCCCTGGCGAGCAGAACCACTTCCCAGTGTAGCCAGAGAGCACCTCTGGCACAAAGGGAGCACGAGACAAAGAATCATCCAGCATTCCTGAAAGTGCCTTTTGATAAACCCTCAGTGTTGCCATCCCCAGCTCCAGTTGGCCAGGGAAGAGCGAAAGCTTTGTCCAAGGGGCCTGGCTCCTGCAGCTCCCAGCCTGCTCCTTGGAAAAAGCAGATTGTGTGAAATGGTCTTTTCAGCAAAAACGTTTTGTGGGGTATTTTGGGGCTGGCTGGCAGAATTCAGCCAACAGAACACGTCGATACAAAGCCCTGCGAGCAGAAGCCCCTCAGAGATAGATGGCTTTGATCCCACTCTTCAAACCATCTTTTCCCATGACTGGGAAACCAATCTCAGGGAGCGCTGGCAACCTTGTGGCTTCTCGCAAATCCAGTCTCATAAGGGAAGACAGGGACAGTCCAGGTCCTTGCCTCACTCGCACAGGCTGGAAATCTTGCAGGCCGCTGTCATTGTCTCGGTCAGCAAAGAGTCAGGGGATGGTTTGGGCTGTGAGGGAACATAAAGCTCATCTTATCCCACCCCCTGCCACAGGCAGCAGAATCTTCCTCTATCCCAGGTTGTTCCAAGCCCAAGTGTCCAACCCGGCCTTGGACACTTCCAGGGATGGGGCAGCCACAGATTCTCTGGGCACCCTGTGCCAGGGTCTCACCAACCTCACAGTCAAGAATTCCTTCCCAATATCCCATCTAACCCTGCCCTCTGGCAGTGGGAAGCCATTTCCCCTTGTCCTGCAACTTCAGGCCCTTGTCCAAAGTCTAGAGCCCCTTTAGGCACTGGAAGGGGCTCTAAAGTCTCCCTGGAGCCTTCTCTTCTCTAAGCTGAACACTCCCTGCTCTCCCAGCCTGTCTCCAGAGCTGAGGGGCTCCAGAGCCCTTGGATCATCTCCGTGGCCTCCTCTGGACTCCCTGCAGCAGCTCCACGTCCTTCCTGCGCTGGGGCCCCAGAGCTGGAGGCAGCTCTGCAGGGGGGTCTCACCTGAGCAGAACAGAGGGGCAGATTCCCCCCTCACCTGCTGCCCACGCTGCCCTGGATGTGCCCGGCACAGCGTTGGCTTTCTGGGCTGCCAATGCACGTGGTTGATCCATATCAAGGCACATCTCCGTGGTTTTATCATTCCCAAGGAATTCGTTCCAGACTCCCCAGCCACGCAGCACACGAGACAATGAGAAATGGACACAGCCCGGGGCTGCAGGCCCGGGATGGTCCAAAGCCTCGCACCCCCTGGAACCCCCATGTCCAGCCGGGCTGGCCGCAGTGATTGACAGCTGTCAATCAGCGCCGCGCCGTGCTCTGCTGCCACCTGGCGGCCGCTACGGCGAAACGCGGCCCGCCCCCCCCGACACTCCCGACCCCCCCGACCCCGCTCCTCCGAGTCCGGACCGAGGGGAACGGGAGTAACGTGAGCCTGAGAGCATTAAGAGAAATAAAGCATCGGGGCTGAACCCGGCAGGGGTGGGTGGGGAAGCAGATCTCCCCCTCCCCTGCATCAGTTTTGGGGTGAAAAGGTGATTTTTGTTGGGAGTAATGTCTTGGCCTGGTTCAGTTAAAATCATAGAACTGTGGAATATTTAAGGCTGAAAGATGCCTCCGAGATCACCGAGTCCATCCCCAGCACTGCCAAGGCCACCACTAATCCAAGTCCCCAGGTGCCACATCCAAACGTCTGTTAAACCCCAGCAGGAATGGTGACACCACCACGGCACTGGGCAGCCTGTGCCAGTGCCTGATTGCCCTCTCCATGAAGGAACTTTCCCAGTATCCCTCCTAAAACTCCCCTGGTGCAACCTGAAGCCATTTCCTCTGGTCCTGTTCCCTGGGAGCAGAGCCCGACCACCCCGGCTGCCCCCTCCTGGCAGGGAGTTGTGCAGAGCCAGAAGGTGCCCCTGAGCCTCCTTTTCTCCAGGATGAGGCCCCCCAGCTGCCTCAGCTGCTCCTGGTGTCCCAGCCCCTTCCCCAGCTCCATTCCCTTCTCTGGACACGCTCCAGCCCCTCAATGTCTTTCTTGTCATGAGGGGCCCAAAACTGAATCCAGGACTCCAGGTGAGGGTCCCAGGTCCAGGCTGGTCCCTGCTGCCCTTCCTGCAGGTACCAGCCTCACAGCGTTCCTGGGCATGTCCTGAACCCAGAGGTACCCAGACAGGCTGTGCAACAGGAGCCCCACACAGAAGACACATCCTCAGGTCACACTTACCTGACATCCTCACTGGAAACCCACAGAAATCCACCTCCAGTGGTGGGAGGCCCCAGTCTAAAGTCAAGCCCATGTGGTGCTCATTAGACACCAGGGGATGGTCCAACCCCCACCAGGAAAAGCTTTGGATAGGAAAGGCAGCGCCTGACCTGCAAGGAGACTGAGAGGGCCTGTGGGAGCCATAGCACCGGGTGTCCTGGGGTGTCTTGGGGTGTCCATCGCAGCCCAAGGGCTGCAGGGAGGCACTAGAAACTGCATGATGGGAGCCACCATCTCCACCAAGAGCATCCCAGGGCAGCTGAGAGCATCCCAGGACAGCCATCACTCCGCCTTGGGGCAGCCTCTCCACTGAGCCAGGGCTGTCCTGCTCCTCAGCCTGGCTGGACCCTTTACAGACGGGACAGGAACAGGGGACTGGGAACACCTGAGCAGGACAGCGGGGTCACCCCTGCTCCTGCACCCCTGCGGCTGCTCCACGTGTGCCCCACAGCCCCGCACCCGGCTGAGCTCCTGCCCATGTGGGAGCAGGGACAGCAGCAGCCACCGGGAGCAGGTGACAGCGGAGCATCCCCACCTGAGCAGGAGCCAGAGCTGGAGCCCAGAGTGACCCCCTGCTGCACCCTGCCACGCAGAGAGCAGGAAAGAAAGAGCCAGAGGCATGGAAAATTATCAGAAACGTGTATTTTTTTTTCTTTTTAATAGTAAACCTCTTTACAACAAATATAGTGAAAGAGTTTCCAAACAAAACTCATAAGAATTTCTCATGGTAATTATTATTATCATCATTTTTTTATATATTTTTTCTTATTGTGGAATATACAATAACGCATCACCATACAGCACAAAAAAAGGAATATTGAAAAAACGAAATAGACGTCTCAACCACGTGCTGCAGTCCCTGGGAAGGAGCCACTGATTGTCAAGGGAGCAAGGACGGGAGGGAATGGGGACAGGGAGGGGGATGGCATCCCCAGGGCGCGGGAGGTTCTCAGTCAAGCCAGACCCCGAGGGTGCAAACACTCCAGAGAAAGGTGGAATTAGTCACAGATCCCGGTTAAAACATTACAAGCTCTCGGCGTAAATCCTCCCTCCCCTCCCACTGCTGCTTCTGGGCTCCCAACTGCACGGCCCCGGAGAGCGGGACACGGGGAAAGGAACGCCCTGGTCCCTGTGCCCCACGGCTGCCCCGACCTGCCACCCATGGGCGCCAAATCCCTTGACTCGCACACACACACACCCACACACACGGGTGGAGGAGCATCAGGAAAAAAAAGAGGTTAAAAATATATATATATATTATAGATACAGTTTATCTTTTTTTTTTTTCCTTTTAAATTGCTTCTCAAAACAATAAATAAAACTCCTCGGGGGAAGTGCACGTCCTGTTTTGTTTCTACCTGTGCAGCACCCTGGGGGGAGGATGCAGAGCTGTCTGTGCCAGTACAGACGGGCTGAGCGGGGACATCCAACAAACCATCACACAGAGAAGCTGACGGAGGGCATTTATGATTTTTTTTTTTTCTTTTAGTGCATCATTTAAAGGGTCTATTCTATTTTACAAAGTTTTTGCAGACACCCCAGAGTTTGCTAACACCTACCTGCTTAACTGAGCTATGGGAAGCCAGGGGAGCAAAAGGGATGGGAGAGACCGAGGACCAGACCCAGAGGCCATGGGGGACAGGAAGCGGGAGCAGCAGCACAGCTGCGATGGTCCCCACCTCTTCAGCATCCAATTTGCCTGCAAATGCTTAGAAAGAGCCGTGGGGAGGAGGGGAGTCATGGCCCAGGCTGTGCTGCTTTACCCCTCGGCCTTGCAGATGCCAGGAGCCCACGGGGACATCCCAGCACCGTCCCATGAGAGCGTTTCCCTGGGGGAAGGACGTTCCTATGGCTCTGCGGCGGGTTCATGCCCGGGGAGTGAGCAGCTGGGCCGGTCTCTACATCTCGGTGGCACCAGCACGAAAATCTCGCTCTGAAAACCCATCTGAAGTGAAGAAATCCCTCACTGTCCCCCAGCACAACGCTGGGCGTTCCCCGTGGCCGTGGTGGGTGTGGGGGCGGCGGGGAGCACAGCAGCCCATCCCCGCTCAGTGACCACCGGGCTGGGGACGCTGTAAAATCCTCAATTCCCGGAAAACCATCCAGCCTGTTTGGAGACGATCCTAGCGCAGCCTGAGCCACACCACCCTCTTCTGGCTTAAGTAAAGCACATTCCAAACACGCATCGCTCCAGAGAACGGAGCTCGGGAGGAAGAAACTGGAAAGTAACTGGCGTTTCCACTCGCTAGGGAGAAAAGGGGAGTTGGAACCACCCCGTCCACTGCTCCAAGGTCCCTGATTCCTGCCCGGAGTGTAGCAGAGACCCAGAGAATCCCTGCACACCAGGGACCTCCCTATTTCCAAGGCTCACTGAAAGACACTCCTGGGTGTTGCTGACCTCTCCAGACCCACGGGGGACACGCCGGCGTGTTGGGAACCCTGTGGAAAAGCAGCCCTGGTATGAAGCCATTGCCAAGCGGCTGCTCCTGTCCAGGAGCCTGGCAGGGTCTGGGTCCGAACAGGGCAACCTGGGGAGCAGGGAGGCCCGGGGAGGGGTGCACGGGAAGAGCCAAGAGGGTTAAACAAGAAATCGCTGTACAACTCGGCCATGTCCAAAGTCAGTATTATTACAATATACTCTGACAAAAATATAATCTCATTTCATATCAATACAACAAAAAAACCCCCAAAAGCAGTTTTCTGTACTGTTACCATTGCTAACAGATTGAAACTCGCTATTTACAGTTACAGTAGCCAGGTAAAATACTACAGGTGAGAGACCAGAGAGGAGGGGCAGAGGGAAGGAGGGGAGATAAAATCGCTGGGGGAAAGGGAAAAATAAAGGGGGAAAGGCCCTCTTACATCCCGAGCATGGCTTCCTGCATTGGACAAGAAAGGGTGATGGATGGAGGTAGTGAAAACATAATACTTGGTTTATGGGTCTGGTTGGGTTTTTTGGTGGAAAAGAAACAGAGAAAAAATAAAGAGAAAAGAAAGAAAAGTGAAGTGAGAGGGGAAGGTGGAATAAAAGGATGAACACGGGAAAGGGAAACTAGAGCAGAAGCCCACTGTTAGAGACTCCCCCACAGCCCAAGGAGAGGTGGATGGGGATGCATTTTTGCCAGTTTGGGTGGTGAAAATCTCCAAAACATCCCCAAATTGTGCCATCAGCTGGAGGGATGGGAGGCAGGATGTGGCACCCAGGATGGCACAGCCAAGGTGTGGCTGAGACGATGCTCCTTTCCCACCTAGGAGGGTCGAAGGGACCCCTAGAGCATCAAGTGCCCCTCATCCCCAGCCGAGCTCTGCGCTGGCGGCAGCAGTTCACAGCCTCTTCCCCAGAACTGGTGACAAACTTCCCAATTCCCACCCTAAGTGTTGGGGGGAATCCCGCAACCGAGCAACACAAGGGGAGAAAAAAGTGCAGAAGTGGAATTTTCAAGGAAAAGGTCGAGTTTTTTTGTAAATTTGCTTTTTCCTTGGTTTGCCGAGATTATTCTGGGGAGGAAGAGGGAAGTGAAAAAGGGGGAAGGAAAAGGAAACCTTCCTCCTCGCCCCACTTTCCCCCAGGCCCATACATGGCCGGTTGCCACCAGCTCTGGATTTAACACTTCCATTGCCCTCAGACCCCAACCCTGGCAGTGGCCTCAAACACACAACAGCAACAAAACCCCTTCCCCAAGGGACTCCCTGCCACAACCAGAACCCCTGCAGAGGCTCAGGGTGCCCCTCACACAACCACAGCCCATGGCCAGACTCCCCCCAGCACCAACCCCCTCATCCAAACATCCAGCACAGCCGGGCTCCTTGCTACCCCAAAAACAGCCCCTTGAGCAGGGGTCACCCTGTCCCCTCGCCGATCACCCAGCCCCAGCTGATCACCTCCACGGCCCCCAGAGCGGGTGGGACCATCACCATCCTCATTGCGACCCGGCAGCCCTTCCCACTATTTCGGGTTCTAACCACCCTTTAGGGTCCTGCTCCAAGGAAACATCTCCTCCAGGGGTGGGCAGGTGACTTCCCACCCCATCCTTGCTCCTACAGCTGCCGGCAGCAGCATCACCTGAGCCACACCGCGTGACCTCCTTCCATCCATCTCCTCCTGCTCTCCGCACCAAACCGCGGCCATCCCGGCAGAGCCCTCGCCCGCTCCAAGCCCCCCGCACGTGGACGAACCCCTCACTCCGCCCCGTCCCCACAGCGCTGCTCCCCGGCAGCATCCCACACCGGCCGGCCCCGGCCCCGCCGCAGGCGCAAACACCCCAAAACCAGCTCTGCCAAGCCCTGGGAAAGACCAGCCTTCCCGGGCCGGGGTCACAGCCCCCGCCACGCCGGCACCTGCCAGCTCCCAGCTCGGCCAGGCGGCGCTGGGCACCCCCGGGCACCCCGGGCACTCCCGGGCACCCCCGGGCACCGCCGGCACCGATGGGCACCCCGGGTACCCCCGGGCACCGATGGGCACCGATGGGCACCCCGGTTACCCCCGGGCACCCCTGGGCACGCCGGGCACCCCTGGGCACCCCCGGGCCGGCGCAGGGAAGGGAGGGAAGGGGAGGGGGCGATGCCGCTGCCCCCACCCCGGCTTACCTGTGGTGGCCGTGGCGTCGGCAGCGGGCTGGAGGATCCACAGAGAGTTTAGAAGGTAAAGATCAGAAACAGACTTTGGTAAGTAACCACACGTTTAGAAAGGAATATATCAGTTTGGAAACATCTCAGTGCATACTTCTTATATGAAAATATACACAAATGTATTTCATTCTCCAAAAAAGGAACAATTAAAAACAAAAGCAAACTAGCCCAAACACAATATATTAGCTGTTTTTTTGTTGGTTTTTTTTCTTTTTTTCTTGTTGTTGTCATCCTTTAAAATCTTTAACGCTACACTTTGTTCAGGTTACACTTTTTTTGTCTTTTTTTTTTTTGTAAATGTTTTTTTCTTCATGCATTTTACACCTTTATAGCCTTTGAGAATAAATAAGCTCCATTTTGCTTCCACATCTCTAAAAACTGCAGCATTTTAACTATTGTCATTTAAATCGTGCAATTTTTTTTTGCAACACCCCTTTTTAAAAAATGGAAAATATATATATATATATTTTAAAACTAAACCCTATACAACGCAAAAATTCCAAATTAAAAAAAAAATTATACACAATTGTAACTGTCAACAGTACAGATGAGCACGAGAAATAAAATTAGATCAGAAACATATTTATAGAAGCACAAAGGAGGGTGTTGGTTTCTTAGATTGTCATTCTTCTCGTTGTCTTTTGAAAATTAGGAGGAGTTTATCAGATACTACAGTCTGGGGGGAAATAAAGGATAATGACCTGGACAAAAAAAAATAGAATATAATAATAAAATAACCCTAAGCCCCCAACAAAATAAAGACCCCGACAAACAGCCCCCAAACCCCTTTCACTGCGACGTGAAGCCAACACCGTGTCTGACCCAGGGCATCCCCGCCTCCCCAGGAGCCGTACTTGCCCGTGGCACCAGCCCAGGGGATCATCGGGTCCCATGGCCGCGCTGCTGCGGATCCGCTCTGGCACAGCCCGGCCCGGAACGGCGCTGAACCCTGGCGCCTTCCCCGGCAGGCAGATCTAAACCTGCACCTACGTAACCCAGAGCGTTTGTGTCTTGGATTCTGCATTTTCCAGGCTCTCAGCTTCCAGGCAGAAGTGTGAACTTGGGAGTCAGGGCATGAAGTTAATGAGCAAAAATGTTTTTTGGTTTTCCCCCCCTCAGGTCGCTCTGCACCGACAGCGTCAAGTGCTGGGGGTGTCTTGGCTGCTGCCTCCTCGCCAGGGTCTCCGGAGCAAGCCGCTCTGCTGGGCCCTCCCACTGCGCCGCTCCCAGTGGGGCAGACCCCAGTTAGTTGGGTTGAGTTTCTTTTCGTGAAGGAAAAAAAAAAAATAAAATACAAAACGAGAGCAATGAGACGTCGTTATCCCGCCTAATTTCCAAAGCAAGGCCGTGCAAAGAGCTCAGGTGCGCGTCCGGTACATCCGGCATCACCAGGTCGGGGCGCCAGCATGGGCACGGAAAACCACGGTCCGCAGCATCTCTCCCGCTTTCCAGAGGACGAACGGAGATGGAGGGAAGGAGATCCGCTTCTGCCGTCGATGCCGCGCCAGCGTTCTGGGGGTGAGACCCAAGTGTGTCCCTGGCACACGGTGGTACCTGCTGGGTTTGGCTCGGGGAGGGGAGACGGGGGGGTTTAACTGCACAAAACCTGCCAGGGGTCCTCTCCACCACCACGGGGCTTCCCTTGCCTACCCATGGCCTTTTCGGAGCATGGGAAGAGGAGAGGGAACTCCAAATTTATCATTGAAAAAGAATAAAACCATCAAGCCTTTCTGGCAGCAATTTGGTACTTCAAGGTTTGGAGGGGGCGATTTTATCTGGCACGTCTCTCCGTGCCTTGATCCACACGCAGGGATGCTGGTGAGGAGTGGGTACCCAGAACCCCGGCATTGCTGAGCGTCCACCACCCTGATCCCTCCACCAGGCCTCCACACATGAACAGCTACCAATTTTCACCCAATTTTTGAAGGATTTCCTCTCCTCCTCCTCCTCCTTTTAGGCTGCCCCTGTTCGTATCACAACAATCATCAGGTTTTTTTGTCTTATTTTTCCAAATAGAAACTTTATGATAAATGCTTGGTTGGGAAAAGTTTATAAAACCCCATAAATTTGCTTCTGGTTTGCCCTCGTCCTGGGCTGTTCTTGTGCCATCTGCCTCATTCCAAGGCTGAGCTGGCTGCTGACACCTGGCAGAGGGATCCAGAGGGGGATAAATCCCACTGTGACTCGGCTCCTCTCCCTCTGCTCCGTCTCGGGCTGGAGCCAAACCAGCTCCTGCACAGCCCCCGAGGCCGGCCAGGCTCCAGCTGTCAAAGGCTGGCAAAGGTGGCATCCGGGCAGGTTTTGTGCCAGTTTGGGACGGTGAGCCCACGGGTGAGTGGGGCTGGGGTGTCTCTGCACAGGGTGACAGGGCGGCAGGCTGGGAGGGGGACAGGGGACCGACATCCCTGAGGAGAGCACCTGCAGGGAGAAAGCCCATCCCTAATGACTATGCCAGCCAGGAATGGTCCCTTCTCCTCCAAGCCCTCCGCATTTCGGGATGAGGGCGCTGACGCCCATCCCTGGGAAACTACCAGAGCAAGTGGCAACATGAGGAAATTCCTTGGTTTTTACTTTTTCCTTCCACTAAATCACTGCTCAAGATTCAAGGAGATTTTCCGCACACCTCGCCCTCGCCTTTTGAGGCCTAGAAACCTTCAGACAAAATCTCATTAGGACCATTACTTCAGTTGAATCCTACAGTAAAAAAATTGTTTCTTCCCATTTTCCTGATTTAAAGCTTTGGCCCATGTGGAATGGGAACGCATTTTTAAAATGCTTTTGTGGATGTTGTTTGCTAAAATCCACAATTTGCTTTGCAAACCAGCACTAATGCATCCCCTCTCCACACACCTGCTGTGCCCAGGTGGAGGCAAGGCATTCCTGGGAAACGGGAACTCCGGTGTTCCAATGACCCTAGTCAGAAACACTGGAGTTCCCTGCTCTGGCAGGAAGGATGCTGTCTGCATCCACTTGTCATGCAAACGGGATTAAGTCTAAAAATCTGCCTCTTACTCCCCTGACGAAGCTTTCCAGAATCCAGGAGCCTCAAGCAGGCTGGGGATGTGGCTGCATTCTGTTTCGCATTGAAGCCGGGCTCTCCGAGCCGCCCTC
>VYZT01058133.1:424189-494189 GCA_013400735.1 Pomatostomus ruficeps | reverse complement strand
CCCTCACAGCAAACCCCTCAGCACAGACACCACTGGGCAGGAACACGGCTCTACCCATGGTCAGCTATGAGAAAAAATAACTACAGAGAGCCGAAATTCAGGTCCCTCCACCCTGAGCAGTGGCACAGGGCTCAATTAAAACCTATTTTGGGGACTCTGGCTGTGCCCAGCCTGGCTGGTGAACCGCATGGTCACGCAGGGAGAGGAGCCTCATCACGCACAACCGGCATCTTCGGGGCTACACCTACTAATTAGGAGAGGGAGTTCCCAACATGCCTGTTCTAGGTTCTTCCAGACAAGCAGCTTTTTACATTTTCGCAAACTTTTCTCTCAACCAGAGTTACACAGGCAGCCAGCAAGTCCTCAAAGTCTTGGTGGAGGTCTGACAGGTGGCAGATGAACAACCCTTCTGCTTGGGCAAGTGTGCTGTCACTGTCGCCTCGGGCTGATTTCAATCCACCAGGCCAAATCAGATGTGCCTATGAACAGGCTGGTTTGCATTCTTCCCAAACTTTTGGGGGCCTACGCTTGCTGTCATTCAGCCCCTATTATGACAGCCCCCTGAGCTCTCGAGAGCCCGGGGATGGGTGTAGCTGTAATTAGCATCCATTTGCACAGTGCAATGGGCTACATCAGCCCTCACAGCCCTTCTGGCTATGACAATGAGCTCTCACCACTTATGTAATGAGTTTCCCCTTGATTTTAATCGTGTGGAACCCTTGGACTCAAGCATATCTTGCAGCGGCGAGTTCCACGAGCACCACTGCAGCTGTTCCAGGAGCACCAGGCACGTGCCTGCAGCACCACATTTCCCTCTCACGTTAACTGACCCACCCGACAGCTCTGCCCCAGCCATGTCTTACCTGTGTTGTACGCTGTGGGCATGGCCGAGAAGGGCAGCCCCTGCGTCAGCAAACTTGGAGTCGCCACGGAAACAACTGGGGTGGTCAGAGAGTGAGTTGCTTGAGAGACACCCAACCGCTGTGTATTTTGCTGCGGGAGCAAACAGGGAGGGAGTTAAAAGCCCAGATGGTTGGACTCGGTCATTCTCATGGCTTGTGGCCCCCCAAAGCCCCCTGGGCATGCACTGGGGCTGAGCGCAGAGATCATAGGATAAGCAGGATTGATCCTCTGGCCATTCCACACTGCAAAAAAGCGAAGTGCAAACCACACCAGCTCCTGATACTCTGGACCTTGTGAAATCCATCTGCAGGTCACGGCCTTGAGCCCTTTCCTGTCTGGGACTGGGCTTCACCCACCAGGACCAGCCATGTCCCTGTGTGCATGGAGGGGGAATATCAGCAGGATGCTCAGACAATTCCTCAGAGCTTTCCAGAGGCTGCATGTGAGGTTTGCTGAGCTTCCAAGGAGTGACAAAGGGACCAAAGCAAACCAAGACCAGCCAAGGCAGCACGGAGCTGACACCTCCTCCCTGCAGCTCTGGTGGCCAAGAACAAGCCCCTGCCTCAAGGGAAGCTGAGGATGTTGAGCATTGGCCTCAGGATTTTAAAGGGACGCTGGCATTCCTAAAATCGAAGTCCAGTGCTTGACAACCTGCTGGCTCAGTGCCCTCACAAGGTTTGGGTGACTCAGGCAATAGCAGGTCCACTGTGGAAAAATTCTGCCCTTGGACCAGTGCACATCAACCTCCCCCCGTGGTTTTCCAGGCAGTTACGTGGGTGGATCTATAGGTCAGATTCAGCCCTGTTTACAAGGGAGATAATCTGGGCAGTCTCTGCTGATCTGATTTAAATCAGACTCAAGAGGCTCGACTCTAATCCGAAGCACCCCAGCACACGTCACCCTGTGAAGACTGGGGCAGTGCCCAGCTTAAATCACACCTGGCACGAGGCTGGCCGGGACACAGCGAGCAGCCTTCCTGTGGCACCGAGGGCTCCCAGGGCTTTGCAGGGCTGGGCACAGACTGTGAAATGCTTCCCCATGCCATGGAGAGACTCCTGGGACAAGGCTGGAGGCTAAAACCCTACCCTGGACAGCTCTAGAGGGTAACAGCACTCAGCTGTGCAGATTTGCTCACCCTGCGCCCACACACCGCCCAGCCCGCAGGTCCCTCCTGTGGCCCAGGGAAGGCGATTACCAGGGCTCTAATTGCTAAAGCTGTGGGGGGCTGTAGGAGCGCGTTTTCCTGGCACGCATCCTGCTGGCAGCCACTCTCGGCCGTGCCCACTGCTGTGGGTTAAGGACATGGCAAAAAACGTCTTCACAGAAGGCAAGACACAGCCCTGTCCCTCTCCTGGCTGCACCAGGCCTGGAGCCAGCCCAGTGGAATGCAGCCCTCACAGCTCCATCCCTTCTGCCCCTCTCTCCAGAGCTCTGCAGCTCTCCTGGGAGAGCACAGGCACAGGAATGAGTGTGGCCGTGCCAGAGGGCTGGGCTGGGGGAACACCGGCTGGGCAGGGCGTACCAGACCCAGGAACCCCCTTTACACCACAGGGCAAGTGTGGAGATGTCAGCTGTGGGAAGCACCCCGATTTTCACCCCAATCCATGCAGGGAGGAGGTGTGCAAGCTGCCTCCCACGCCGTGCCACTCACACCCCGTGCCCACACACAGTGCTCCAGTTGCCATTTTGGTTGGTAACACACCATGCAGCATGCTCCCAGGGAATGGATCTGGTGAAGGGACCCTGCTGCCCCTGGCATGTTAGGGGTGTGGAGAGACATGGGGGGACGCCTCTCTGAACGCACTAAGGGAGCAGAGCATGCTCAGAGCTGCAGGAGCAGCGCCGAGGGTGGCAGGGCTGGGGCTGCGGGCAGTGGGGCCGCAGCGGAGGGGCCGCTGACTCATCCCTCTGCCGCCTGGGAAGAGGTGGGAGCTGCCATTTGGAAAGAGGATCTGGTGTGTAGGTTGAGCAATATGGAGGGAGCGAATCTGGGGAGAAGGTTAGCGGAGCAGGGGGGCATCTGCATCAGGCAAGAGGGATCTGCACGGACAACACTCCGCAGTCCCCTTCCTGATCCTGCAGTGCCAAGGTGCCTGTCCCACTTTGCCCACATTTCACCACCCTCCACCGCCCTGCTGCCACCTTGGCTGGGGCGAGGATGTTTTTCGCTTCAGGCATAAACCCACCAGGTTAACTCAGACCAACAATTAAAACTGCAGATGCCATCCCAGTGGATTTTTACCTAATGCTGCTTCAGTGTGTAGCCAGGGAACGCCCTGAGCAGTGGGATCAGAAATGAGCAGATGGGGAGGTGGGGAGTGACTGCTCTCTCTCTGCACATGGGGAAACTGAGGCAGGGAGATTCTGGAAGGGGGCCACTAAGGAAGAAGGGTATGGGGACACAAAGAGCAGCAGAATTCATGTCTGCCAAAGCTCTGGCCCATCCTTCCCCTGGCCAAGAGTGTCTCCTTGCAGGTCACCAGAGGAATTGGCTTACTCCTGTGTTTTTGGAGAGCTTTTCCCTGGCTGCATGACCTGCATCCCCCAGCAGCTCTTGCCCTTCCGCTTCTGCGCTGACCTGTCGCCCATCTGCCCTGCACCAGAATAGCAACGGAGCAGAGTGAATCCTTGCCACAAACAAGGTGGCATTCACTTTGCTGGCAGGGAGAGGAAAAAAAGCCATAAAAATAACACGGAAAACTGCCCCGTGCACAAGGGAGGTTTAGGGAGTGCACTAGCCAGCCAGTGGATTTACACAGGCTTTAAATAATATCCTTAATATGGGAAGAGCCCGATTTACTCCATGTCCCTCATGTGCTGGCAGTGGGCCAGGTCTTCCTGTACTGTAGCTGTGGTGGCTCCAGCAAAGCCCCATGGGCAGGTCTAGGGGGGCAGTAGCAGTGCCCAGCCCAGCTCCACAGCCCCCAAAGGGACCCTTGGCTGACCTCCCCAGGGGGACCAACACAGAAATTTTGGCCTTGGTGGAGAAATAGGTGCTTTGCAGCTCCTGCCAACTCCTTCTTTTCCATAGGGAACCTGATTTTCCTAAAAGCGTGTTTTTCTCGGGCTTTATTTTCTGCAGCAGGATTGGATGTAATGCTGGTGCCCACATCTCGCCACGCTCCCAACACAGGGCAAAGGAGCCAGCGTCCACCCCCTCGGTGTGCCCCATGCCTCGCCAAGCCAGGGCAGGACCAAGGGGACAAGCAGCCCACATCCCACCACACCGCCATGCACACTCAGCAGGGAACTCACCAGAGCCAAGTGGTCCTCGGTCTGTCCGTGGGAGAACAGGGAGAGAACCAAGAGGCACCGTTAACTCAAGCACCCCATCCCCATTGCGACCACTCTCACCAGCACCACACCCTCCAGGGGGCACATGCAGGCTAGAGCGGTGCCCCGTACAGGGTTTGCACCATCCAGGGTGGCACAGGCAGGAATCCAAGCCTTCCTCCTCAGATCTCCCCTCCAGCATGGCTCCAGCCAGCTCCCACCACTACAGCACAGAACAACTGCCTGCACCTGCATCTGCTCCAGCACTAAGATCCCCTGCGGCCTCTCTGCTGGCAGGGGAGCCACTCCCAGTCCACTCCCTGTGCCAGCAGACCTGCGGGCACTCACCAGATGATGCATCAGCCCCTTCCCGCTCTGCGAGGTGATCACGCGCAGGTCCGGCTTGCGGCTGTTGGCGGCCAGCTGGGTGCCGTGCGAGGGCGGCGGCGGCGACTTGGCCGGGATGATCTTGCCCAGGCTGCTGCCGTTGGACACAGGAAGGAGACCTGGAGAGGCTCTCGCACTCACGTAGCCATTTCCTGCAGGAACGGGGTGACAGAAAGGAAGGAGGTGAAGGCATGGCGACGGCTGAACACATGCACGGTGGTGAACACATGGCGATTGTGAACACACGACAATGGTGAATACACGGTGATGAATACATGGTGATGGTCAATGCACAGCTGTGCTAAACATATGCATGGGGAGTGCTGCCGCAGCGGGGCTCCATGAGTGCTCCATGAGTACCCCTCCTCGTGGGAGAGCAGCACCGCATCCCCCCAGGCTCCCCCAAACCCTCCCGCACCCCGGCAGGCTCACCCTGCAGGGTGAACCAGGACAGGCAGTTGTCCCGAGCCCCCAGCGCTCAGGGCAGCTGCAGGCACTCCCCATTGTTCCTGCGGTAACACCCAGCAAATCTCAGAGCCTGAAATGCAGCCCGGCTCTTTCCGTGCTCTGGCCGGGCACCGCAGCCCTGCCAAGATGGGTAATTACTGGTACATTCACTTTTAAGGTCTCTTTATGGTACTGGAGCAGTGAAAAGGGGCTGTGGCAGAGTGCGGACTCAGTTCACTCTCCCACTGCCCCTTTGAAGATCTAAGGTTCCCTCCTTCTCCTCCTCCTGCTGCCCCACTTAAGGATTTTATGTGCAAAGAGAGGGGGGAAAAAAAGAAGAAAGGAAAGGAAGAAAAAAATAAAAAGGAAAAGATTTGATGAACATCAGGAAAGGAATAAATTGGATCAGATTACTGTTCTGATGAGGGTTGTTTTTTTTCATGAATAGGCCCCAAAGATAGAAAGGCGTTCAGCAATCACCAGGATTCAGCCCTCATATTCATTGCACGTTAGACCGGGAAAAATAGGTCGCTGATTGCATTATTAATCACATCTACCATTGCGCTGCATCTGCATTTCAGCAGGCGGCTGGTGGCAGTGACGCTGCAGCCGCAGCACACGGGGGCCAAGCACCAGCCACTGCCTCCCCAGAGCTGTCCCGGGCAGGACACGGCTGTGATGGGCTGAACCAGGCACAGGGGACGGCCACGCTCCCTGGGAGCCGCAGGTCTGATCCCATGGATGGCATCGGGGACGGGAGGTGCTGCCCCAGCGGGTGCCTGGGAGCTGCCATCAGGGACACCCATGGTGGCCCGGCTGCTGCAGGCTGGCAACTCTCGTATCCATGTCCCTGATGGAAGGAGAGAACCAGCTTTCCTGTCCCCAGAGAGGTGTCCTCCCAGTCCCAAATCACTGTGAGCAGCCGTGCACAAGGCATGTGCCCGGTGCATCAGGCCCTGGTACCTCCGCGCACCGTGAGCTGCTGGAATCTGGCTCATACTGCCACTGGCTTTTAGATTTATTAACAACGAAGTTGCAGAAATTCCCCAGGCGACCTTGGCTACCTGCAGTGCTGGTGGCAATGGAAAAGCCAAAAGAAATGTTCAGCCCTTTGATCTTCTCCTTCCCAAGGCAGCACCGGCATGCATGCACACAGGGCTCTCCTGGTGACTCCCTGTTTGAGACACACCGTGTTATCTGTGCATCACCTGCGGTGTGGACTGGGGTGGCCCCTGTGCTGGAGAGGAGCTGGTTTGGGTTCCAGCGCTGCCACTCATCCCCAAAGATGGGTGGCCTTGGGCAACCCTGCTGCTGTCATTGCTGTGTCCACCCAGCATGGATCCGGCCACCCCTGTGAGCCAGAGAGAGAAGGGCTACGCTCCCACCAGGACTTCCCAATCAAGGGCCCCCACCAAAAAGAGAGTCTAAAAGTGGAGCATTCTGGGCTGCCTTTGCAGCACCCTGGTGTGAATTTGAGCGTGGCCGGTCAGGGCTCAGCATCCCCCCACCAGCCAGGCGGGGTGGACTGGGTGCTGTATCCTGAGGGTGGCACACGCCACGGAGCGTGGGCAGGATGCAGGGATACAGCGACATCACTGCAGGATCCGGCCAGAGCACCCGCAGCTGATGACTCAGAGGCAGCAGGTGATCAGTCAGTGCTGCAGAGACTGCAAGGGAGGAGGAGGAGGAGGAGGAGGAGGAAGAGATGTACCAGGTATCTGAAAACTGCAAGTGCAGTGCCAGAGCCACAGTCCCCTCCCGCAGCCACAAGGGGAGCCCCAGGGAGGGCAAGGGTCTGGGGACAGCAGGGGTCCGGGGCTGGCCACAGCCAGGCTGCCCCCGCTTCTCACACCCGTTTCCTGCAGTGGCAGCAGGAACGCAGGGAATGCTTCGGTGACGTCAATGCTGACATTCACGGGCCCTGCCAAGCTCTGCACCCGCCATGGCTGCTCCTGACAGCTGACATGGGGGCGGCTGGAGGGGAACAGAGGCCGAAAAGGTGCCTGGGGGCCACGGCACGATGGCCCCTTCCCTCTGGCCTCAAGGATCAGCAAAGCTGTGTGTCAGGTGCTGCAAGACCCCAGGGAGACACTGCCGCACAAACCATCCTGGCAGGGTTTGCTCTGTGAAGAAATCCCCCTGGCACTGGCATGGCTCCTGCCCAGCACAGGGAAATGGCTATTCCTGGGAGTGGCCGGAGTGCAGGGGACAGAGTCAGGTGGCCATGGTGCTGCAGAACCACAACTGGACCAAGCCCACCCGCATAACCAGTGGGACCCGGCTCCAGTTTGGTTTTAATCGGGGCAACGTGGAATTTCACACTCCTTGTCCATGCCGTCGGCTGGACACCCACTGCAAAAAGACCCAGAAGGGGTGAGGAGTCAGGCTCCTGGAGTAAGGCTGCCTTTGCCCTGGGACAGACGGCATCCATCCTGCCAAGCCCGGGACCACTGCCAAGCCCAGTGCCGAGAGCAGCAGCTGCTTCCCAGCGGGACCCGGAGCCGTCGCTGCTTTTTGGGCTGTGCCTACACCAGCAGCGGCCCGACATCCTCAGCCTGCAGACGGCAGAGGCAGATGTGGGGATGGAGACATTGTTAGTGCATTTTACAGCCAAGGAGCTGAGCCAGGAGGCCTGAGCCTCGTTAGTACTGAGGCTCTAGCAGTGGAAAGGGCCCTTAATGAGCTTTTTTGCCTTGCAGTAAAGCTCCTTCATAGGGCCCAACTGTGAGAAAGAACTGGGTGTTAATTGATCACCTGAAGACAGTGGAGAACTGGCTGCAGCACCAGGAGCTAAACCCAGAGCTGCCAAAGTCCTGGTCTTCGGGGGTCATCTCCCTGATCTCCAGCTCTCCCTGAGATCCAGGGTAGATGGAGACTCCTTGGTCACTGGGGTCTTCACTGAAAACAGCAAGCCCAACAAAGGTGCTGGCCTGAAGCTCCACATGCCAACCCTTCCCACTGCCAAGAGCAAAATCCTCCCCAGTGCTTCCCTATGGACCAGCAGTGCTGAACAGCAAAGCAAAATCCTATGGGACACGTGGGGAAACCGAGGGCAGGAGTGTCACACAGAGCGCGGGGCGCGGGGCTGGAAGGCTGCTCACTTACCCACGGGGCTCGGGCAGGCTCCATTCGTGTTGTTCAGGTCTCCCCCAAGCATCGCCCCTGCAAAGCAAGTGGAGAGATGGGATCACCATCCATGTAGAAACAGGGTGAGCATCCCTGCTTTTGGGGGGCAGGAAGGCAGGGAACACAATGGAGGAAGGCAGAGGGAAAAAAGCAGGACTGCCTTCCTGGGGAGAAAGTCCTGGGCAAAATGAGCAGCATTCCTGGTGATCAGGTTGGGAAACATTATCCAGGCAGATCCGTTTCCTTTGGGAAGGAGCCAGGTGCACAGGAGCCTGTTCCAAAGAAGGCAGCTTGGAAAACACTGCAGCTATTTTATTCCAAGCCCCCCTTTGGGGGACATGGGGCCAGTGCTGCCGGGGAAGAGAGAGCCCCAGCAGCATGACAGGAAACACAATCCCCCCTGTCATGTTCACACCGAATGGAAACCATCCCACACTGCCAGGATGCCACAACAATCCAGACTCCCATGGCCCCAATGCTTGCAAAGCACTGACACTCCCCACCAGGCCGGGAAAAACTAGACCCAAAACCCAGAACATTTGGCCTCGCCTGGAAGAAGACTTGATCTTTTTCTGTCTTGTTATGAAGTTATTTCTGAAAGCCACCTATTCCCCAGCGGGGCTGCCTGACCACGCCGCGGGCGGCGATTGCAGCCAACAGCCGGCTTGGAGGCTCCGGAGCTGTGACCGCAGTCAACCCGGAGCCCTGGGCTGGCGAATGAGAAGCCTCGAATGCCAAACCCCACCTCTAACCACTGCCCAGCCCTTCTCAACCCAGATGGGGAAACCTGAGACAGAAACCTTTATCCAGCCCATGGCTCTCAGCTCTGGGTTTGCAGTGAGCCCCTGAAAGCTGGTGAAGGGTGGGAGGGCTGAGCTGCTGCCGTGCAGGGAAGCACAGTTGCTCCCCATATGGGAGCAGGATTGGGAATGGCAGTGGTCCCAAAAATTGTACAGCCTGAGAAAGGGTGAAGTGACCCGCTAAATGTGGCAAATGTGGCACCATGGCACCCTCCACGCAAGGGATGGGGATGCAAAGCCAGAGGTCCCTGTGCCTCCGAAGTCCCGGAGAAGGGACTCCACCAGGATTATGCAGCTGTGCCCTGCTGCAGGACCCCACTTGCACCCCAGACTCTGGTGCCTATGCTGCCAAAGAGGGCTCACCCCCTCGGGTGAGTGATGCCAACCCCACCCCCAGCCCCGTACACCCCCCCTTGGCTGCCCTTCTCCTGCACCATCGCTCAGCCAACAGCACCAGGCACTGCCAAGGCACCCACCCAACGCTTGCTGTGCATTTGCTTTGGAAACAACACAACCGGCTCCGGAGCAGTGCTAAAAAACATTTAGGGAAAAAAAGGAGTTTTTCTAACATGCAAGGCCCTGGCTCCTATAAACAGGATTTCTTCCATGTCCCAGGCAGCAAGTGAATGAGACACAGATGGCCGGACTTGGAACACCTCTGTGCTCACAACTGCAAAATGATCCCCCCTCAAACGAGCAGTGAGTGAGCTGGAAACGGCGAGCCCCCGGAGGGGTCTGCTTTACCAGGAAGCCTCTTCTGTTCTCAGCTGAGGGGCCTACGAGAGGGCAGGAGATCCCTGCAGCCAGAGCAATGGCTGCCTGCGCTCCAGGAGGGGAGTGAGACACTGGTCTCTGGGACCTGTCCTAGAACAGAATGACCCCTGTTCTGCAGGTCTGGGGCCTCATCCTGATACCTGAGTACTTCGAGGCACCTCAGAGACCCTGCGGTGAGAGCAGTGAGCAAACGAGATGGATCTGAACCACAGCTCCTACTGCATCCCAGCCAGGCAACTCCTCCTGCTCACCCTGACCCACCACATAACCTGCTTCTGGAGGCACCTCCCAGCCCTTCTCTCCAAATCCATCCCCTTTGCAAAGCTCTCCAGAGCTCCCAAAGCCCCGGGGGCCACAGCTGAGGGCCCAGACATCCAGGTGGTCACTGGCACCAGCTCTGCCATTTGCCGCCCGGGCAACTTTTACAGACCATCTGTGACATCCAAAATAGCAGGAAGGGGCTTTCTGCACACTATTATTATTTATGATCACACTGCAGGAGAGCTGGGCTGCGGTCACACATCGTCCCTGTCCCCTCCACCACTGCAGGGGACGCGGGCGACAACTCCTCTACCCCACCCTGCCCTCTGCCACCCATCGCCAGTCCCCGCTGGAAATGACTGCTCCTCCGATCTGTCAGCAGAGCCACATGAGTAATCGCCCGCCACCAACTGCAACCAGCACGGCCCGACTCAGAGCAGCCCTTTTTAGGCAGCAGTCCCATGTTACCGGAGTGCCACCGGCAAGCAGGATGCCGGCAGCCACCCCCAAGCCTGGGAACGGCGCCGAGTGACTCATCTTGCACTGCCCAACCTCAGAACAGATCCCTGCAGGGATCCAGCTCTCCAAGAGACCTGGGTAAGGTGGGGAGGTTGCCCTCAGTTTGGCGCCAAGGCACAGAGGGCACCAATGTCTGGCAGGAGCACACGCCGAGGGGCAACAATCCTTCCAGGATGCTCCTGCCACCCACAGGACCTCTGGACAGGGGATAGAAGCACCAGGGGTGTCCCCTCCCTCCAGGGATGCCCCACGCTCGGTGCTGCAAGCCCAGCCAGGCAGAGAGGAGGAGGAGGTAAGGGTGCAGAGTGGCGGTGTGGCTCACCTGCGCTGGCTGGCCGCTGCGGCAGCCCCGGGGACACCGTGTTCCTCTGCAGTGCAGGCTGTTGCGGCGACAGGAGCCGGGGGTCTGTCAGCGAGGAGGTCACCAGGGACTGGGTCACCAGCGAGCTGCCCGGGTTGCTGAACTGCAGTGTGTTTTGGTTGGTCACGGGCACTGTCACAGGCATGGCGAAGTTCGGAGCGGGCACTGTGGACTGAACGGAGAGCAGGGGGTAAAGGGGAGCCACAGTCAAGTTCCCGCAGCACAGCACAGCTGCTGATCAAGGGGGAAAGTCAGGTCTCCTCAAACCTGCACTGCTGACCTGCAGTGCTGGGTTTGAACCCACACTGGCACCTTGGGGGGATGCACTAAAGCCCAGTTCCCCACCAGGGAACACCTCGAAGAGGAATGGGCTATCCCCTTGGACACACTAGAGCTCTGCAAACAGATGTTCTGGCCTCATTTTCAGGCTGCATTTATTTACCCTCTGTGTTTTCAGGACAGCCATGAAGGAGAGGCTGGGAGCAGCCCAGAGCATGAAGGTGGGCACCAGCCTGGTGGTCTGCCCGCAACAGCACTGAGAGCAGCCAAGCTCGGCACTGCCCTTCATCCCGAGCAGCCGGCAAGGATTTTATGGGGCTGTTCCTCATCCAGCAGGAAGCCAGCAGTGGATCCCCATTCTGGGCTGGCATTGCTGCTGGTGGCTGAGCACCTGGGAAAGACTCCTTTTGCTCCACAGAGCCCCTGGGTGACTCTGGGATCCATCCTGGCTCCTCTGGGAGCTGCTGGGAAGGAGGAGCTGACCCCAGGGATGCAGGAGCATCACTAAAGCCCTCGCCTTGGCTGTAAGTTGAGGACCAGCTTCACCTACCAGTGTCCCGTGGGAGCTAGACCTGCTGCGCTTATCCCAGCCATTTGTCTTATGTCACTGATTTGCTCTTCGTTAACAGGAGCTGGCACCTGCTTAGAGGCTTTAGCAGGGGCTTTGCTAAAGTCCCACTTTAATTTGCTCAGGGACGGAGAGGGAGAGTAGCCCAGCACCGGACAGGACCATGACGGGGCCAGAGGCGGGACCCCTGCACCAGCGAGGGCAGAGGGAGTCGAGGTCTCCCCAGTGCAGCTGGTGAATCTCCCTGCCGCCCTGCAGCCCCCTCTCCTCCAGAAATCTGCCCCTGGATAGGCCCTGCTCCTTAGGTAAGAGAGGGGGATGGGAGGAAGGAATAGGACAGTGCTCACCCATGCCTCGCTGCCAGGAACTCTCCCCACCTGCCTCCCAAGGGCATCCTGTCCTTCAGAGATATCCCGCGGCCGCAGCCAAGCCGCGAGGACGGCGGCTCTGAGCCTGCGCCGTGGCACCGCTCCTGGGGCTGCCATTCACAGGGACAGGGCTCAGCAATTCCTACACCGCCAGGGAGAGCTGGAACACGGAGCCCTCCCTCTGCTCAGCCCAGGAGCTCATCCTGCACGGCAGCAGAATTGGAGGAGGAGGAGGAGGAAGGTTTCTTGGGCGTTGCACGAACACCAGAGCAGCGTTGTGTAATAAATCACTGCCAACGCGTCCGTGTGCGCACAACGTTCCCGGGGAGGGAGAGCTAAAGCCCCTCCACACCACAGCACGAGCAATGCCATGGTAGAGCCGTGAGCTGGATACGCTGGCAGGAGAGCCAAGGTTTGCCTTAACCCAGCTCCATCCCAGTGCACCCGCAGGCAAGCACCAGGCTGACACTGCCCGGGCACACCCAGGCCCCCTGGTCTCCCCTGCCCCGGGGAGGGCACAACGAGGGACATGGCGGTTTGCACATCAGTCCAAAATCTGGGGGAGAAGATGCACACATCAGCCAAAACCCATGATTTCTGCTCTCGTTAGAAGTGAGGGCAAACACCAGAGGCAGAAGCCCTGCCGAGGCCGTTCGTTAGCAGGCACGGCTGTCGTTAAGGTGCCCCGGCCACCCCGCTGGGTTAGTTCTGGTCACACACAAAACCAACCCAGCAGTTAAAATGGAAAAGCATCTTCTTCAACCGCACACACTCCACCTGCACCGCTCGGCCTCTTGCTGCCAGGGAGGTTTAGTGGGGGAGCCAGATGCTATGCCCTGATGAGGAGCCATCCAGCACTTGAATGCCACCAGCTGAAAGGACTTTTGGGCACCTATTGTCCCTTTGGATTGGCATGTCTGGATGACAGGGGCCTACCTGGCGTCCTCCCGTTGCGCCAGACACATTCTGATGCTGAGCAGCCCCTGCTCACCAGGGTGTTCTGCACTAAGGACAAAGCTCAGGTGGCTTTTGGGCCTATTTTCCACCAGTGGCAGGGCTTGTGCCAGGTGCCACGTCCAGCTGAGGCTCTACTCCCACCCCACACACACCCTGGTAGGGTGGTAACCTGCACCCCACTAGTGAAACCAGGGAGGCTGAGGCAGATTCATGTCCTGAGAGAGCTAATCCTGCCCTGAACCCCTCTCCTGGGGCCGGGCTCGTTGTCACAGCAGAACTGCCAGTGATCATCACCGTCTGCACCCCACTTTCCTCCACCGCCTCAGCCCTCCCAGGTCTCAGGGCAGCCTCCCCACGCCCTCCACCCTGAGATCTAGAGGATGGAAATGCAGATTTTGGGATCTTTGCGAGGCTCATGGAGCAATACAGCCCTGAGCCAGCAAAATAAAACCTGGGGATTTTACAAGGCCCAGTTCTCGAGAAAAGCCAGAATTTTAACTTGTGGGGGCTTGCAAAGCACAGAAGGGCAGATTATTTTGGGTGGGGATGTGTGTGTAATTTTTGCTGTGCTGCATCCATCCCTGCAAAAGGAGCCTCCCTCCTGCTCCCGCAGCATTAATTACGGCTGCAGCGACTCGGGGCTAATCCCCCAAGAGCCGTTGCCTGCATCAATAGTCTCTGCTCCCTTGAACTAACAACTAATTTGAAACATGTCCCCCTCCTCCTCCCGTCTCCTGACACAAATCCCTTTCAGCGCTGTCCTGATGCCACCCCGGTGCCGGTGACAGCTCCGGGATCACAGGCTAAAACCTCCCTGGATTTCTGCCACGGCCACCAGCTGCTCTGAGGGCTCGGTGGATTTGGGGGGGAATTAATGTAGAATAGCCCAAACCAGGATGAGCTTTGCAAGGATGTGAGGGGTCGGCACCCGTCACCAGCTCACATGAACACTAGGCTGTTCACCTAGACAAAAATCTGGGTTTTGGGGAAAAGAGGGTGGAAAAGGAGGCCCTAATCCAGTATTTGCAGTAGAGGAGACGAGCAATACCCTCCTGCACTGCCTGGCCGGTGCCAAGGAGGGCCAGGAATGCCAGAGCTAATGGGAATGATTTTCCCAAGGATGGGAACCAGGAAGGGCCCTCAAGAGCCAGGTGCATTCAGGGCTGCAGGGGCTGTTGGCATCGGCTCCCAAGGCATGGCACGGCTCCGAAGCAAAGCCATGCAAAATCCACCCCCCCGTCACCTGGAGGCACCGGGGAGGGGACCAGGGGGCTGCAGGCCACCAGCTACTCACTGCGAGCCGGTAACTCTGCATCATTTTATCAAACTCCTCATCAATCTTTTTATATTTCTCTTCCGTCTGCGGGGTCAGCGCAAACACTTCATCCCCTTCCGGGCTCTCGCACTCCCTGTGCTTCTTGTTCAGCGCCTGTTACGTTTGGGGGGACACGGGGGTGTCGGGGAGGGAGCAGGGGACAAGGTTGGGGGAAGTCGAACAGAAGAGAAACAAAACAGAAAAGAACATATAATGAAGGTTTTCCAGCCATGGGCAGGTACTTACACCGTATCGCTTGAACAGGATATCCAGATCCTCGCTGCCTTTGCGGTATTTATCCTCCATCAAGGGGCTCTGGTCTATGGAGTCGTCGCCGTCGGGCTCTGGGCTGTCACAGCCGTTAAAACCTTTCTTTCTTAACGTCTGAAAACACAACCGGAACAGTCTGAGATCCGGGAGTGGAGACGGGGAACATGGGCAGGTCCCCCCAAGGACATCCCCTGGCCTGGCTGGACCAGGACTTCTCCCTGTCCAAATCAACACCACCACCCCGAGACATCGCTGACCTCAATGGGGTTAAAAAGTCAGGACACAGCCCCTGGGTTTTGATGCCGGGGTGTCTCTAATTTAGGAATTACAGCATGGGAAGCGATGGAGAGAAACTTCCTTGTTTTCACAGGTTCTGTTTACACCGGGGCTGAATTTGGCCCTGCATGAACTCAGGCATATTCATCACTTTCAAGTGCCACATCACGAAGGGGAAAAAACCTTAATGCTCTTTGCTGTCCTGTAAAAAAACCGGGAAAACCTGCTTACAAACAGCCAAACAGGAAAATAAACCCTAAAATTATAAGCAAATTGTCAAATTAGTCAAAATTTCCTGACAAAACCAGATAAGTAGTATGTGCCAAATGCAAAGGTGCCACAGGAAGAGCATCACAGGACAGGGCATGTGGCACAGTGACAGCTGCGAGCCCTGCTGGGGGTGACACAGGAGGTGATGGTGACAACACCGGGCAGCAAACGCCACACCAAGATGGGGCTGACAAACAGGTCCTGGGGCACTGCTGCATCGAGGTAACGAGGTGAGACAACCACTCCTCATTAGGAGGAGCCCGGTGACCGCAGGGCACTGTGACACCCCAAAGTCCCTCACTCGGATTCAGCAGCCAGTTGAGATCCACTTTGAATCCCTCTATTTCCAACATACCAAACGCAATTAGGCATTATGAGGGATCCAGCGTTTGCCAACTCTTTTTTTTTTTAAGAAGTCAAAGCTACAGAATTTCCTGGAAGTCTTGATCCCTTTTCATGCCAAATTCAGCAGGGAAAAAAAAAAGTCTTGACAATTCTGTGTCTTCCTAAACAGCAACACCTCCGTTCTGAGGCCAAAGCGTGTTTGGGAGTGGCTCTTCAACTACCTGCGAGCTCCACGAAACACAGGGCTGCCAGGGGAAGTTTTGCTGGAGTGAATAAAGCCCAGGATGTCTCCAGAAGGGTTGGGAACAGCACAGGTGGGATTTGCTGAGCACTGCTCTGCACACTGCGCCGCAGGGCTTCGCTCCTCCCGCAGCCCGGGCTCCGTGGATGCTTGTGCCAGGTAGCCACGGCCAAGCAACAGGCACCACACCCACCCCCAGCCCGTTCTCCAGCCAGCTGAAGCTTTCCACAACATTTTCCATTAAAATTGCTCCTTCCTGGGCCTTCCCAGGCACCATTTTCATCCTCATTAATGGATTCAGTTGCAGAGGGGAAACGTTCTTCTTCACATACAGCTCCACAACAGAAGCACCCGACTCACTCTTGACCATGGTGGCATCTGATGCCCTGTTTGGCATCACCAGTAATTCCTGATACCTAATAACTATTAACTAATTACCTAATAATAATGATTCTGAATAATTATTATACCTAATATTAATATTATAAATAACAATACCTAATAGTTCTTAGTATCCCTAACTCCTGTGTTGACTTTCTGTAGAGAAAGGCAGTGGGAATCAGAGTCACCGCCATGAACGGGAGATTCCCTGGGCTTTTACTGCCGTTTCCCGAGAATCTTTCCCTATTATTTTTCTATTTTTGTACATGTCCTTGTTTGTTCTCCGAATGGCCCAAAAGAGGAAGAGGTGCTGCTGGTGGGGAAGGAACAGCTTTGCCTTCTGTTTTTGAAACTGCTTTTTGTGGATTTTTTTTCCAAAACCTTTTGTTTCGCCGACACAGTCAAAAGACGGAAAGTTGAGCTTTTCTCTTAAAAAAAAAAGCTTTTTCCTTTTTCTCTTTCAGAGGCAAAGTGGAAAAAGTTGTTCCATGAGCAGTGCAGCAATGAAGCCGGGTTTCCTTCAGGCACCGGAGAGACTCTCTGGTGTCTAACGGGGCTGTGCCCATCTCGCCACGATTCCCTTTGCAGGGACAGGAGCTGGACCTCTCATCTCTGCCCTCCTATCCCTGGTTGGGAACCACATCCTTGAAAACTCCTCTCCTCCAGCAACAGCTGTTGGCAGGTTCAGAAGTTTTGGGGATGGACGAGCCACCACCATCCCTCATAGCAGGGAACCTCACAATGGAATTTTTCAAGAGGTTTCAGCCAAGCAGCAACATTCTTCTAAAACCTCCAGCAGTGCTGCCACCAGGGAGGTTTTTAGGCAGATCCCAGCACCCTCAGCTCTGCCCGTGTTTGACACCTGAACAAGCACAGGGACGAGCGAGGGGCCGTCACCACCAGCCACAGAATTTTGCCATTTCTGTGTCCACATGAAATCATCCCAGGAGTTGTTCCCTCAACAAATCTGTCGAGGAAAGCAGTGGAATGGGGTGGATGTGGCTCTGCTCACCCAGACCCTGAAACAGCTCATAGCATCACCCCTTCACATTTCCTAAGGTCTTTCTCTGTGGGCCTAACACATCTGGTGTCCCAGCTTTGCCTTGGTCTCTTTGCTCTCCCCAGCCACCAACTTCATAAAATCAGTCATAACTTCACCGTCTATGAGCCCCACAGTTCCCTGCCAAGGCGGGTCCTCAGCAGCTGAGCTGTGAGGGGCAGCTGCGGTGGCACCATCCCTGCTCCTACAGGAAACCTGCCAGCAGCCCCAGGAAGTGTCAAGCCAGTTGTGCTTGGGGAAAAAAATCCCTCCCGGATGCTACAGGCAGCAGCATGAGCTGGGACTGTGACCCCCAAGAAGGGACTGTGACCCCTGAGCTGGGACTGTGACCCCCAAGCTGGGACTGTGACCTGGAACACTGCGAGGGGCTGTCGGAGCTGCGGGGAAGGGGATTCGGACGAGCTCCAGAGCTGGCAGGGCTGAGGATGGGGCTGATCTGCAGCGCAGCGGGACGGGAAGCATCGGAGGCGGGGAGTGACCGGGGCCGGAGTTGCGGCAGGACACAAGCCAAGGCAGCGTGGCTTGAAACAATCTGCAGCTCAACGAGAGGTTTGGGACAACAAAATGCCATTTCCAGCCATACGGGCGTTGTCTGCTGGTTCTTTCGAGTTTTTTTGACAAAAGAATGTGTGTCCCACATTTTTAGCTTTTTGTCAAGATGATGTAAAAGGAAAACAATCCTGCTAGAGTGGGAATCAAACCCCAAGATTCCTGTTTTCAGGATCTCTGCAAGGTCTTTTAGAAAAGAACTTTCCTTCTCATTCCTCCTCGTTCTTTTTGCCAGGGAAAAAACAGAAGATGCAAAGAGGTTTTCAGGAAACCTTTCTGTCACTGGGCTGCAGCCAGCAGAACACAACAATTTTTCATATGGAAGGGATTTAAAAGCAATTCTTTTCCAGTAGAAAATTTTCAGAGAAAACCAGGGTGAGAACTTCCCATGGCAAAAACCCACCTTGCTCATCACCTGCCCCTCTCCCTGCCACGCTCAGGTCTCCCCATTCTATCAGGACCCACTGCAGGTCCTGCTTTTCCAGGCAATATCCTCACTTCCATGATCCCAGCTCACACGGGAGCAGATTTCCAACCCGAAGAGGGTGAGAGAGCAGCAGGAAATGCAGAACATGTGAGAGGAAACGATGCTCAACCCAGGATGTGGCTGACTTCCCTTAGCGGAGGGAGACTCAACCATTCTGGGCTTTGGGGAAGTCTGGATGAGGATAAGGATGAGAATGAGGATGAAGACATGACACTGGCAGCTGCCTCTGCATTTCAGCACCTCCCCAGCATCCTGCAAAATGTCTGATTTAACACATCCCGGGGAATGACAAGCCCAGGAAGGAGAATTAGGGGAAAATCAGCCCCTCCAGGACACTCAGCCAAGGAAAGGGCACAAACGGCTGTGTGGCTTTAATTGGCTGCGGAGCATCCTGGTGCCCGGCAAGCTCTGCTCTGTCCAAGTCCCTTATCAGGAACTGGCACGTCAGCCAGGCTGTGAGGAAACGAGAAGCGACAGCGAGGACCAAAGCCGGCGTGATCCCAGCCCAGGCGCGCACGTGGCACCCAGCGTGCCTGTCTGGGGGCTCAGCTGTCCCCCGCCTGATTAAGGAAACCCCCCTCTCTGCATCAGAGAGATTTTCTCCGACTTAAAAGCCTGCAATAACCAGGACTTTGCCGGGCACATAGGAGCCGCAGGGCTTGCGTGGCTGAATCTCACTCCCGACAGCAGCTGCCGAGCCCTGGCACAGCTGAAACACGGGGGTGTCCCCACAGGGAATGGTCCCCAAAAGGCAGCCGGGGTGAGGAATCCATCTTGAACTAGGGCTGTGTATGCCCATCATGGAGCAGCTCTGCCTCTCACTACATATCCAGGGGATAAACCCCTCAAGGACATTCCTTTGCATGGGATGGGGTGCCCTCCAGTCCTGCCCTCAAATGCACCTCCCCAGAACCAAAAACCAGGAGATCTCATGTTTACTGTTGTTTTAAAATGTAATTCGGACAGAGCAACTTGTCCTGCCTTGAGCTGTGGTACCAGTGCTTGTGGCCCCAGGAGCCTCCAGCCTGGCAGTGCTTGGCTTAGCCCTCTGGAGCCACTGCTCGCTCCCCTTCCACCAGGAAAACAAAACCAAGAGGGTTCTGCCTCAATTCCTCCAGGCCCTGGCTGATCCTCATCCTTCCTGAGATGCTGCCAGAGCCACTCAGGGTTGAATCTCTCAGCAGGAACGGGCTGCAGATGTCGCAGGGAAGGTGGGATGATGCAGCAGCCCTTTGAACTCCACTTAAAATCGTATTTGGTGGCAAATTCCCAGCCTGGGCTTTCACGGTCTCTAAATGTTCGATGTGGGGAAGCTTCCAGAATGTGAAGATACTTTTTGTGAGTCAAGTTCAACTGGGAGCCACCAAGAAACATGAGATCAATTGGATTTGTATGCAGTGGGGACACAGCTGGGCTGGCGGAACCTGACCTGGGTGAGGGGAAATGGAAGTCAGCGCCAAGAGAAGGAACAGTCTCCTGGGGGCATGGATTCAGAAAACAGTAAAAATCTTAGAGCAGCCCCAACCCTGCTCCCAGACAAGACAAGGACAATTAGGGATGCTTGAGCAGCCTCCAAACCTGCCTGCACCATGGCAGGTTTTGCTCCATCACGGCTCTGCCAGCAAGACATGCCGAGCCCGGCATGTTTGGGCTCTTTTTCTTGCCATCCACCAATATCCTTCCGCTCCCGATGTTCCTCTCCTTGGCTTTGGATGCAGATCCAGCTTTTCATGTGGTGCAAACACAGTGTTTCTTTGGGTGCCAAGGACTGTGTGTAACTTGTCGGCTTGGGAGTGTTTGCATCTTGGACCATAAGGGAACAGAGAACGCTGCCCAAAATGTTTACAGTATTTTTAGGCCAAGACAAATCTGTTCGATGCTGCGAGCGCCGCAGTCTGAGCATCCCGGAGAGGCTGCGCTGCCGAGCGCGGCAGGGAACCGCCAGCATTTGCACAGTGAATGGGCCTTACCTGGCTCAAAAAGGCCAGAAAGGACATTTCTGAACTATTTCAAAGGCCCCTACAAAACTGTGCAGTGGCAGAAGAGTCCCCAAACCCCAGCAAGGGAAAGCAGATGCTGCCAGATGCTTGGCCATGGCTCAGCCACAGGGTGAAAACCTCAACTCCAAATCTCTCAAAAAGACACATTTTACAGAGAATAAAAAAAATAAAGCAAGATTTAAGGGGCAGGGCCAGGCTGGTTTTTCCCTTCTCCTTCATGAAATCAAAGCTTGAGCACACTGGCCAAGGGGCACCAAAGGGATTCAAAGGCAGAAGCAGAAGCTCAATTCCTCCAGGAGTGCAGGCCGTGCTGCTCCACTCTGCCACCAGCGGCTCTGAGGGCATTAACTGATGCCCATAATGTCATTAATTACAAAGCCAAGCCCTTCATTTGCCTGTCTGCCTAAGTTTAATGGCAGCTTCCCCCATGCTGATGACCCTGCAGCTCCATCTGCGTGGTTACTGTGAGGGAGAGGATCTGACCACTGACCGAGGCACCACCGGCACTCTCCTGCAAGCCAAATGTGCCTCATGCTCGGGCCCAGCGATGCTGTGCCAGCACCAGGGACAAGGACAAAGCAGTGCAGAGGCCCAGCATGGGGGCACCAACAGCACACGGCAGTGGAGCATCTCCTCCGATGCCGGCAGGCTGGAGGAGAGCGGCCTTGAAGTGAGCACAGTTTGGGCGTGGTGCCAGTGGCAGTCCTGGGGATGGGTCAGATTGGATGTGGTTGGGCCATCCCTGGAAACCAATAAAACACAGCCAGACAAGCCTTGAGCAAACCCTCCAACCCACGAGCCCGGCCGTGCTTTGAGCAGGCACCAGACCAGAGGCACTCAAGGTCCATCCCACCTGAATTCCTCCGCGATTCAGCTGCTGGTGCCCTCCCACAACCCCACTGTGCCTGTCTGAGTATCAGGCTGGGGCAATGTCACCAGCTGTACCAGGCACTTCAAGAACAATGTCACCAGTTGCACCAGGCACTCCAGTGCAGCAGCCCCAGGGGCTGCCTCCAAACCCTGGTTTGCCTGGGCCACAGCAAAGCCCCACAAAACAAACCTGCAGCTCCAGTTTCAAGGCAGTAGGTCAACACACAACTCGAGACAGCTTCAACTCTACCACCCAGAACGGAGTATTTTCGTAGGCTGGACCAAAACCACGCAAAATCCATCTGGCACTGAGTGTGGAAGATCTGCTTGCTCCATCCCCACCCTGCACCAACCTCCTGCATCCAGTGTGGTACCAGACCCAGCCCTGGCTCTACCACAAGGGCAAAGCTGGGGAGCAGACAGGCGGCCTCACCTCAATGATGTCTGCGTTGGTCCGGCTCTCATGGGGCTCGTTGTACTCAGTGTACTTGAGCAGCACCTTGTCCATGTCGGTGCTGGCATACTGGAACAGCTTGTTGGAGTGGTTGAAGATGATGAGGGCAATCTCACAGTCGCACAGGACACTCAGCTCATAGGCTTTCTTCATCAAGCCAAACTTGCGCTTGGTGAAGGTCACCTGAAAGCAAGGACAGCCATGGTGAAAAGCCATGTCCATGCTGCCATAGACTCAACACCTCCCAGAGAAAAATGGGATGACCACCGGAGGAAGACAAAAAGGAAGGGGAATGCAGAGGCAATATTCTGTCTCAGTTTCCCCAATTGGACTCAACCCCAAGCTCTCCTCTCTCACCTCCCTCTTCCAAACAGTTCATACTGCTGCCTATTTTGGGATCCTCCAAAGGCAGACACTTCACAAGCACAAAGATGATTATCAGCGTTGAAAATCACATATTGCCAAATCAAGAGAAAATAAATTTCAGCAAAATCCCCAGCAGAGCTGCCATCTGTCCGGGGGCTGCGGGTTTTTAAGTGGAATATTCAAGCGATGGAGATCTTGTCCTCACTCGCTGCAGCTGTAGAGATTGCAGCTAGTGCCCAACCCTGGGGGCCACAGAGCTGGGGCTCAGTGCCCTGAAACTGCCCAGGGGTGCCCACCCCAGCCCTGACTCGCCCTCCTGCTCTCCAGACCCCACTTATCTCGGGAGGCTGCGCTGAGCCCTCTGAGCTAGGGGCCTGCCCAGCTGCTGCTTTTGTCTTGCTGTCCCCTTGTGTAACCTCGCTGGGGTGTTTTTTCCTCATTGCCTGCCCAGCTCGGGTCCCCCGTCTCCCTGACCCGCCCTGCCTTGAGCTGCCACTGGAGCTGTCGGCTGACGAGGCAGCTCCTGCAGAACTGATCCTGGAGAGCTGGCTGGGGGCTGGGGGCTGGGGCCAGGACTGGGGCTGGGCGCTGGCTCCAACACCTGCTCCAGCTGCCGGGCAGACGCTGGGCTGCAATTCCCAGCCCACGCTCAGCTCTCACCACCACACTCCTAACAGGACCCAGCTGGTAGAGAGGGAGCTGACTGGTTTGGGGCTCCCTGTCCCGGCTGCAGTGCCGACAGCTGCTGAGGGTCCCCCACCCTCCGGAACACATAGCACGCTGACAGGGAAGGCGCAGTGCTTGGCCAATGCCCTCTCAGCAAATAAAAAGCAGAAAAATAAAATAAGAGACAGGAGGTCACCACTTTGTACTAAGCATTGCTCTGGGGGCAAAGCAGCCTCTGGTGGAACGGGTGGAGATGAGCTGAGATGCCCTTGGGTGCCAAGAGCTGCTCCCTCTCCACACAGGAGGGCTCGACTCCACTCTGGGCCTCCACCATACCATCAATTTTGCAACTGAAAAACTGTCAGAGCTGAGGGAAGAGAGCAAATGAGACTGCTGCCTTCGCTCAGCCCGTCAGCGGCATCACAGCCACGGTCCAAAGAGCTCAACATGGAGCTTTCCAGTTCATAGAGATGCTCAGGAGCAGTGCCACCGTGATGCCACCAGCAGCACCCAGTATGCACCCCAGGGTCCTGCACCTCTGAGACAGAACCGTGCGCCAGGAGGGCAGAGCAGGGGCAGCTCTGGGCACACTTGGCAAGGGGAGCTGCTGCCCCTCCCCACCATCCCCCAGAGATGATTAAGCAGTAACGAGATTCGGCTCTAATCACCTCATCCCCTGGAAAGCGTAGGGCTGATGCCCTGCGCTTCTGCGGCCACCACGTGCACCCGCTTTCACCATGGCTGGGCTGCGGCCAGGCCACCCCGGTCGCCAGCGCCACCCCAGCCCCTCCCGCCGGCGCACTCGGATGCAAATTAAATCACTCGAGGCCAGCTCCCGTGTCATCAGTAACTCCCCCTCCCCAGCAGCATCCCGGACTCCTCAGCCACCCGAAACCTCTGCTGCCGGGCGCTGCACGGGGCTGCTCTCAGGAGCAGGAGCCGGCAGTGCCACCACCCAGCGGTGGCTACACTGTGACTTCAGGTGGGACTCACCTGCTGTTCTACTCCCGCAGTCGTGGCAGGACACGCACTAAAACCACAGTCTGTCTCTCTGTCCCCTTCCCCAGCACGACCTGTCCTGCTGTGTCCCCTTCCCCAGCAGCCCAGTCTCTCTGTCCCCTTCCCCAGCACGACCTGTCCTGCTGTGTCCCCTTCCCCAGCACGACCTGTCCTGCTGTGTCCCCTTCCCCAGCACGACCTGTCCTGCTGTGTCCCCTTCCCCAGCAGCCCAGTCTCTCTGTCCCCTTTCCCAGCACCTCCTGTCCCGCTGTCCCTGCCAGGACGGCCTCGGGGCTCTGATTCACCCTCCAAGCAGCTCGCGGAGCCCCCGGGAGGAAAACATGCGGTGTCTCCAGCACGACAAGGGGGAACAGCCGAGGGAGGTTTCTTCTGCAGCCGCCGGGGCCGGGGACACCCCGCCAAAACACACCTTGCCGAGCACCACGACAGGCTCAGCCACCGAGACTGGAGGCAATGCGGTGAGGCCAAGACGTGCGAACAATGGGGCAGCTCTTGGTCTTGAAGACCAGTGACAAGCATGGTTTGGGTTTTGCCCTTGAGCAGTGAAGGAGAGTGTGGGGTCATCTTCCCCAAATCAACCAGCAACCTGGGCAGAGCTGAGGAGAACACAGAACAGCAAATTCTCCCCCTAGGGATGAGGGGATATTCCCTCTGCAGACAGGGCTCAGGAGCATCTCTCTCTATTGGCACCCTTGCATCTTGCAGAGAAGAGCAAAGATTTGCCATTTAGCCACCATATCACACAAAAGCATCTGCCTCGTGCATCCAGTCGTGACCTGGGACAGAAACCCCAAACCTTCCCCTGATGCCATGCACGAGCCTCATCTAGAAGAATTAACCTTGTAAGTCTAAGAGGGTAATCAAATCTCATGCTTCAGGGCATAAGCCGATCACCAAAGGGGTCAGGAAGGAATTACTGCCCCACACTAGCAGGGGATTTTTGCCTTTCCCCTGATGCAAACCATATTGGCAGTTGCCAGAGTCAGCGGCCTGGCCCTGAAGGACTGATGGCCTGATCTGTTGTGGCAAATCCTCTCCATAATTCCTCTAATGACATTAGTGACTCTTACTTGCTCTCCTCCCCTGGTTTGGCTGCTGCTGTAACTCACAGAATCACACACTGCTTTGGGTTGGAAGGGATATAAAAGTTCATCTTGTCCCACCCCTTACCATGGGCAGGGACACCTTCAGCTACACCAGGTTGTTCCAAGTCCCGTACAACCTGCCCTTGGACACTTCCAGGACTGGGGCAGCCACAGCTTCTCTGGGCACCCTGTGCCAGGGCCTCCCCACCCTCACAGGGAAAAATTTTCTCCTAATACCCCATCTAAATCTCCTTCTTTTCAGTTTAAAACCATTCCCCCTTCTCCTGTCACTCCAGGTCCTTGCCTGAAGTCCCTCTCCAGCCTTCCTGGAGCCCCTTTAGACCTCCACGGAGCCTTCTCTTCTCGTGGCTGAACACCGCCAGCTCTCCCAGGCTGGATCCAGAGTAGAGGTGCTCCAGGCCTCAGGGTATCTCCATGGCCTGCTCTGGACCCACTTCAGCGGCTCTACATCCTGCTGGAGCCTCCGTAGGCTTGTGGTCTGTGCCCCCATGGAGGGCAAAACCTGGGACACGAGCAGGGTTGGACTCGGTGATGCCGCAGGCTCACTGTGAGATGCACGGGAAGAGCTTCACCTCGCAGCAAAGGCTCTGCAGAGCCCCTGTTCAGCCTCAGCTTTCCCCAAGGGTCACGATGCCTCAGCAGCCCCAAGCCACCGCTCGGGGTGAACTTGGCAGCACGAGTGGAAATGCAGGTGTCCACCTGCCTCCACCTCCTTGCACAACCACTGCTGAATCCCTCATTCTCCAGGGCATCCCTGCACTATTCCCATTCTCCATCCCTCCCTGTCAACAGGCGCAGGTGCCATGGGAGCCACTTGGGCACACCAAGGACAGTGTGTACTCGCCCAGCCCTGCATCCCAGCAGCAGTGCTGCTGGAATGAGCCCCATCCATAATTCATCAGCCCGGGCTGCTCCACTCCCGGCGTGCAGCTCTGTAGAGCCGACCGTGCCCCCCAGCACCCAGCCGGAGCGGGGGGACTGCCGGGGGGGAAGCTGTGGGCTGAGGATGCCCCCAGACGCTGGGTTTAAGCCAGCTTAGCCGAGAGCCTGCAGCCAGGCGGGCACACACACACGGACGCTCCTCATCGCTGATCCACAGCAGTCACAGGAGGGAAGGGGAGTGAGAAGGGAGAGGCGGCTCTGGGGAGACCTCACTGCAGCCTTCCAGCAAAAGGGGTTTATCGAACAGAAGGAGAGGGACTTTTTACATGGGCAGACAGTGATTGGACAAGGGGCATGGTTTTACACTGAAAAAGGGGAGATTTAGATGGGATATTAGAGGGAAATTCTTCCCTGTGAGGGTGGGGAGGCCCTGGCACAGGGTGCCCAGAGAAGCTGTGGCTGCCCCATTCCTGGAAGTGTCCAAGGGCAGGTTGTACGGGACAGGGCTTGGAGCAACCTGGGATAGTGGAAGGTGTCCCTGCCCATGGCAGGGGGGTGGGACAAGATGGACTTTTAAGATCCCTTCCAACCCAAATCATTCCATGATTCTATGAGATAAAGCAAGACGGGACATTTCTGACTCTGGGGAGTGGATCCTGGCATTGCACATGCACAGCATGGAGCAGGAGAGTGGAGCGGGAGGGTTCTCACCCTCTCTACAGCTCCGACCACAGCGGATAGAGCAGATCCCACTGTCTGGAGCAGCCCTTTATCATGAAATGTCCCATCTTCCTGGTACGTCCTTTTCTCCCAAAGAAAGGGAGCAATGAAAATTGATTGCAAAGCTGTGCTGGTGACCAATTAAACAGCTGCTGCTTTGCTGACACCCAACTTGATCGGGCTGGTTTTTGGGAAGCAAAGCAAGATGTGCTGCACTGGGGCAGGGAGCAATGCTCCCGTGCTGGGTTTTGGAAGAATCAGCCGAGCCAGGGATGCAGGTATTGCCAGGGGAAAACCAGTGTCCCCCAGCCCAGGGAACTGGGCTTTGGGGACAACACCTGACCGCAGAGATGCGCTAAAGCTGTGACACCCGGCCATGCAGAGCAACTTTTGCTGCCAAATCCCACCCAATGCTGTGAGACCTCAGAAAGAGCCTTTATCTCTGGCCTGTGCAGAGGAGCAGCTCATGCCTCAAAAACTGTCCCATCACTCGGCTCCTGTCCCTGCAGAGAAGTGCCTCTTTCCCTTCCCGAAGGTTTACCCAGCAGGGCCAGGCTGTGCCATCCCCCTCCAGCATTACCAATTATTTTCCATTCACCTGAACTTCCAGCAGGGCTCCAGTCACTGCAGATCCCTCGCTCCCCTCTGCAGCACTGCCCCATAAAATATATCCCAGATCCTTCAACAACCCCTAAAGCCCTGTTTCCTCCTCAAGACCGACATAAACAGCCCCAGGAGCAACTGGGACATCAGCAAAAACGATTTGATGCCCATCCCGGCCCCCACCACCAAGTGAAGCTATAATGAGGAAAACCTGCCATTTCCTATTGTTTTGCTGCAGAGCAATAAAGTGGTTCATCCAATTCTGTTCTTTGCCACTCTTTAAGCATCACAAATATATCCACATGCCTTTTTTACTGTTTTTTCTGTTTTTCTGGAGTAAAAGTAGCAGGAAAGAAGTGTGGCAGGTTATGCTGGGGTGTGGAGGCAGCTGGACTAAAGGCAGAGGCTTGGATCTGCTAAGCCAAACTCCAGGGGCACAGAAAGCAAAGGGACCTGCCTGGAAGTCTTGTGGTTATGGGAAATACATCAACAGAATCATCCCAGAGCAAACCTGGGCTGGCAAAGTGCTGCCACTCCACTACTCCAGTTTAAGGAACATGAAAATTTGGGGAAAATCTGTTGGTTTTTTTTCCTCTGAGATACATGAATGCATTCCTACACACATGCACATGCGTGTGTCTTGGGCTTGGCTTCAACAGAGCCCAAGGAAAAAAGCCCTGGAGTCATGTAAGTTTACAACCGAGGAAAAAAAGGAATAATTTGAGTTGTGTTCAGTAAAATGGATACTTGTTGTGGCTGTTTTTTATTGGAAAAACCACATGGAAAATGTCAACTGAAATATTTTCTGCAAGACAAAAATAAAAAATGGGGGAACTAACTAAGTGGAGAAGATACTTTCTTCTGGAAAAGCACTTAGATGGAAATGGTGCATGGAGCTCCAAGGCGAGGAGCAACGCCTGGACAGGGGCAGCGCAATGGGGCCTTTTCCTGGTCCCGGGATCCGCCTGGATCTGGCCTCAGCACTGAGTCTCACCCATCTACTTATTTTATAGACGGGGGGAAACACAGCACTGCTGGCCCAAAATGGGATGGAAATGGGTCATTTTGAAACATGACCCTTAAAATCCCTAACAGGAGGAGAAGGGTAAGGTGAGGGCACTGACCTGCCGATTGCGCTCGTCCGTGATCCGCTGAATCTGGATCTTTTTTCTCCCCATCTTCTCCGGAAATCCTCACCACACCCAGGACGACTTCAGCTCAGGGGCGGGGAGAAGTAACCCCACTTTAAAACGCTTTCATTAAAGAGCGTGGGGGGCTTTTTTCTCAGGTGGAAAACAAACCCAAAAAAGCCAAAACAAAAAAAAAAGAGTTTTGAGTGGCTCTGTGCTCAGTTCATGGTACCGTTGTGCGCAGCCAGATCCAGTGGGGTTGAGATGTCAGCAGCTGCTCAGAAACCTGCACACAGTGAGAGAGACAGGAGTGAGACGCTCTGTTCCCAAACCCTACCCAGGACCCAGCACCCTCCCGGCATCCTCCCACCACCAGCGCAGACCCCACCACCGAGGCCAGGGTGGTCTCTGGTTCTTCCTCCCTCTCAGCTCTGGGGCCAGGAGAGCTGCAGAGGGATTTATCCAAACTGGCCTCAAAGAAGCCCGAGGATGGAGGTCAGGAACACCCATGCTACAGGACACACAGCGGGGAGGAGGAGACGGCAGCAATGCACCCGTGAATCACTATTCCTCCGTGACACTCCAGACTTTTTTTTTCTCTTAATAAAGTCATAAGCAGTCGAGTGGCTGGTGATTAGCTCGGGCAATTTAAATCCGTCTCCAATTTCTGCACTAATCTTCAATTTGGAATTTTAAAATGTCTTTATTCGATTACTTGAAAGAAACCTTATAACCAGGCACAGAAACCTAATTCTTATGGGGAAGGAGGACTCCAAAAGCAGCCAAGACAGCCTGGTCTTCCACGGGGCTCAGCCACAGTCGGACACCAGATGTTTCCGTGGATCTGGGGGAGTGCGATCAGCTCGGGGGTATCTTGTGCCCGTAACTCTCCCCAAAGGGATAAGTGCTGGAGGTCTCAGGGGACCTGCACGGCTCCTTCTGCAGCCTCCCCACAGTAACCTGCAGCTCCCTGTGCCAGAGCTGCATCCAGATGTACCAGGGCACCTCCTGGCACAGCCCCCAGCCCATCTCACCTCTCTCCCCAGTGTGCGCTGTGCTGCAGCAAGGGGGACAAAGAGGGAACCTCAGCCAGGTCGTTTTCCACAGGTATTTTCTTCTCCCTGCTCTGTCTCTGAGCAGCTGGATACCAGCAATGATAACATTGCATTTAAGGCGAGGTGCTCTGTGCCAAGACCCAGGCACAGGGAAAAACCAGTTCCAAAATAGCTTCCTATCTGCCTCAACTTGGCAGTCCCCAGCCCTCAGTCTTGTTACAAAAAGCATGGAAAAAAAAAAGCTTTTTCTCCCAAACCATCAACCCAAATTCAAAGCAGCAGCCACAGCCAAGCTGACCAAGCTCCTCCTGCTCCTCTCCCACCAGAGAGCATCCCCAGACCCCACTGAAGACCTTGCCCCCATCCTTCACCTCCTCATCAGACCAGGCTCCAACAACAAACAAGCCCTGATGGTCTCACTCCCACGCTTGTTTCTGGGGTTCACTGAGTCATGTGAGTCACCTCAATCTTTTTCTCTGCCTTTTTTTGGGGGGTAAAGTTATTCATCATGCATCATGTTCTGTTGTTTCAGTGCAAGTTCAAGCAGCCCAGAGGAGAATGGGGAGACTTTTCGCCATCCTGACATCCACAATTTGCCCTCCAGGGAGGATGAGGTATAGGGAGGCCAGGAAGAAGACCAGAGAGACAAAGGGCAGCAAAACCTCCTTTTTTTTTAACACATAAATCCCACTAGTAAGACTCTTTGCAAGGACAGACCATAGAGGGATGGCATTTACTTCTTGAATCATTACTTCCCAAAAGAGGTGTATGTTTCCCTCTCAGCAGCAAATTGGAGCAACCATCCAGCTGTGAGGAGCACTGTCACCATGGGGAACACGGAGCCAGTGCCAGAGGCATATCCTTTAGCTGCTGCTCCTCATCCCACCGTGGGAAGCCCCAAAAAGAGAGGTCCCAGAGGATCACCAGTTTCAGAGGACCACTGGTCCCAGAGCATCAGCAGTTCCAGAGCATCACCAGTTTCAGTCACTGCTCCAGTTTGTACCATGAGAGTATCCCTCAAAGGTCGGTGATACAGGAAGAGCCAAAAGGAAAATGAGGATTTTTATTTCATCCACCTGGAGTGTCTGCTTGGTGTTTCCCTCACCGTGAGCCCCCACAGAAGAGAGTCCACAGCCACAAGGCTCAGAACCAAGGTGAGGATTTCACACACACAAAGAAACTTTGGAAGAGGAAGAACTTTTTGTTGGGTTTGCCTTGCTACTTTCCCCTTCCAAGTTGCCATTTCTTTAAACTGGCTGAAAAATATTCACCTTCAGCATCTTCAAAACCACCAGCAGCAGCACAAAGTAGCAACAGCTCTGCAACCAGACCCAGGGCAAGATGCTAATTCTTTCCGTGTGCTGCAGCTCTTGGACAGAGAAACCCTCTGAAAGACAGTGGATTTACTGTCCAAACCAGAGAGGAACTCTCCAGAAGCAACAATAAACACTGGAGAACAACAGGCAGTAAATTTAAACTGAGTGAAAGGAAACATATTTTAACACAATTTCATTGCGAGACTTGTTCACAGGATGCTGCGGCAGCCAAAAGCTCCCCAGTGCTTGAAGAGATGGGATGTTTGCAGGGATGAGGAAAAAACCCCAGTGCTGCTCATCCCTGCCCTCAGCTCCACACGAGCTGGTGCTTCTTGCATGGGAGCAGTGGGATTCAAACCACGTTCCTCTCCACAGGCCACAAACACACCCCAAACCAAATCCCCTTTTTCAACCACCAAACCAGGCTCCTCCTGCTGCTCTGAATCCCGACTCTGCATCCTCAGCACCTCGACTGGATGGGGACCATTGTCCCAGTCTCAGGGTTTGCTCGTGCCACTGGATAAAGTTTTCCACAGGACAAAGGACTTAACAGGTTTTTGTTCATCATCATGGGGAGAAAAGGAACTCCCCTGTGATGCTCTGGATCCCTCTACCCTGCATGAGACAGAGGGCATGGGGAGGGCAGCCCTTGGATGGGATGAAGACGAGGGATGGAGAAGAGCACAGCATGTTTGGTGCCCTCTGAATGCACCTGACAGAGGGGATTTCAAACCCCTCCCTTTTATCTTCGTGGAATTGGGGTTTTGGGGTGAGTTTATTTGGTTTTAGGTTGGGTATTTTCCCCATCATATTTTTAAACCCAGGTATTTTCACGTTTCCTGCCCAGGTGGCTGTTTCAGAAAGTCCAACCACTGGCTCGAGTTTCTGAACAGCAGCTGGAAGAGCAAGAAACCTGGAGAGCCACCCTCATCTCTCCTGTCCCTCAAGCTGGCACTGCTGCTGCAGCTCAGCCCCAACCCAGGAGAATCCCCTCTGTCCCTATAGCTCCCTCTCCTTCACCACCAAATTGCTTTCGATCCCTGACTGCCGAGGCATCGAGATCAGCCATGACCCTCCTCTCCATGACCAGGTGGAATTTAAGCACCTGCACGTGTATATAGCCAGGCACCCCGGGCACAGAACTGCTACAAGGAGCTGAGCTCCTAAATAACTTCTAACTTCTGGGGTCTCAAGTGATTTTCTATACAATAACCCTACTCATTAAATCATCATCTCCTCCTTCTCAGACAGCAGCTTCTTTCTTTCTTTCTCCTGAGCTTTGCTTTCCAAGGAAACCGCCAAGCATCCCAGCTACTACACCCTGACAAGGAGGGTCCAAGGGCATGGAGAAGGACCTACAAATCTGCTGGAAAGCAGATGGTGGGTGCTGCACTGGCAAAAAGCCACCCTGACCCTTTCCCACTCCCAGGAATCTCAGCAAGGATCAGGGAATTCAGCATCGCCCCGGGGAGGCAGCGAGAAGCTCTAGGATGGAGGCAGCCGCCAGTGCCTGCTTCCCCCCTCCCCACGCTATGCTCGCACAAGTGTGACTATCACAGCAATTAGCACACATGCCAATTAACTCTGAGCAGGTGCTGGTTAACTCTGTGCTGAGTAATTCATCCCCGGCTCCCAGTAAATTGCTCCAAATTGGAGAGACAGGCAAGAGAGCAGAGTTAGCATTTTGCAAATGGGGGAAAAAAGAAAAAGCATAGAGGAATCTCAGCTGGGAGATGTTTTTACAAAACAAGGAATCTGGGGGGCTGAATCTCCAGCTCCAAGAGCTGGGGACACAGAGGAGCTGATATGTCTTTCAAGTCTTTATTTCTGGACTTTTCTACCTACTGTACAAATTTCTGATCTACTTCACCTATTTCTAAACGGTTTCATCTTGGCTTTGTACAAGCGGAGGGGTACTCTCCACTGCTCCATAACTTGTCACTTTTCCATTCCTGCTGAACAGCCCCACATTTCTCTTGGCACGAGCAGGGACAGAGTCTCACATCCACTTTCTACGGCCATTTGCTATTTTTAATATACTTTTATTGCATCCCTTTTTAGTCACTCCTTACTAAAGTTAGCTCGACACACCGCCCCTCTCCAGGGCGAAGGAATTCAGCTGCCCTTCCTTAACACCCGCCTTGCAAAGCTGTGTGCTCTCAGCACAATGTCAGCTGAAAGAAACCAAACCTTGGCCACGCAGCTGCAGAGGGAAGATCAAAAAGATGAATCTGAAAGCTTCAGGAAGATAAATAAAGGCAAATAAAAGCATCCTTTCCAAAAATGTATTTTCCTTTGGAGCTCTTTGCTTTTCCCAGCATGTGGCACCATGCTCCCCAATCCACTCGTGCCTGTGCAGGAACATGCTGCAGAGCCAGTAACACGAGTGACAGAAAAATTGGGATGGGTTCAACATGGCACCAGTTCAAGGGACGTTTTCCCGATCTCCATCCCCAAAACAGGTCCGGCACAACGGGGACATCCTTGGCTGCGCGGAAACCTGCAGGAGGAGCTTAAAAGGACATTTGGAGGCTGGGAAAAGAAGAAAAATGCTGCCCTGCGAAGAAGCAGCTCATCTTATGGAGGATGTTTGATAATGGCACAGAAAGTCCCAGTCTGAAGGGAGAAATGCAGGTGACAGTTATGGCAGATCACAGCCTGACCCAGCACCTGCTACCCCAGACACCTGATGCTCATCTTTCACCCAAGATCTGCAGAATGCTCCCAAAGATGCATTTTTCCTTAACAGGCTCCATCAAGTCAAGGGGCTGACTGGCAGTAAAGAGAGTCCTCCCCACCACTATCCCCCCCCAACGAACAGGACACCTGACATGACTGAATTCACTGACCCCAGCCCCAACGCATTTTGGGGGCTGTCAGGTTTATCCACATACAGAAATGACAGCAACAACATGTCCCAGTCCTGCAGCTTCTCTGTGGGAAAAAGGACATTGCAAGGGAGGTTTGGCACACAAACAGCGGGCATGTGGGGTACAAGGTACAGGGTGTTACAGAACCACAGGATGGTCTGGGTTGGACCGATTCTTAAAGCTCATATCATTCCACCTCTCTGTCACCCACTCACAGGGAAAAATTTCTTCTCAGTATCCCATCTAACCCTGCCCTCTGGCAGTGGGAAGTCTTATTCTGTCACTCCAGGTCTTTCTGCAAAGTCCCTCTCCAGCTCTCTTGGAGCCCCTCTGCACACTGGAAGGAGCTCAAAGGTCTCCCCAGACTCTTGTCCAGGCTGAACAGCCCCAGCTCTCCCAGCCTGTCTCCAGAGCAGAGGGGCTCCAGCCCTCAGAGCATCTCCGTGGCCTCTTCTGGACTCACTCTAGGAGCTTTGTATTCTTCCTACTCTGGGAACCCCAGAGCTGGAGGCAGCACCGCAGAGGGTTTCACCAGAGTGGGGCAGAGGGGCAGAATCCCCCCCTCACATCCTGCCCGTGCTGTGGGATCAGCTGGGCACAGCATTAACTTTCTGGGCTGCCAGGACTGATGGCTGGGTCACGTCCATCTTCTTGTCCACCAACAACTCATCCTGTCCATCCACTCACAATGGGAGAGGCCAGGTGAGGAAATGCTGCTGTGCTGCAGAACAGCCCTTGAGCTCGGCCTGCCATGGGAAGTGGTTTACACCCACCACACCAAGCCACTGCCGAGCCCTTCGCTGCCCGTGCTGGGTGGAGGGAACGGGCCAAGTGAGGGAGGGAACAATGATGCTCTCGAGGTGGCAAGAGCAGCCCCTCGCTCTGCTGCATCGCTCCTGCCACAAATCTGCAGCTTTTACCACGAGAAGCAGCCGTGTTGAGAGGCGACATGGCTGCACTGCCCCAGCAGCCCCCAGCACAGCCGTGACTCTCTACCTGCTGCAAAAGCCATAAAAGCAATTATTAAAATAATAAAGAGCAACTGCAGCCGAGGTCTCTGAGCCTCACCTTGGGGATACCAAGTCCTGCACTGACACAGACCAACGGAGTCGCTTCCCCGCCCATGACCAGGGCTGGATCCCATCCCTTAAGGACATGGTTTTAGCTCAAGTCACCTCTTGAACCCGCCTGTTTAACTGCAGTTCTTGCCTTCCTGTTTCCTTTCTTGCTGTCTTTTGTGAGTTAATTGTTGTTTTTTTAACATATCCTCCATGCTGACACCAAGGACTTTTAGTTTCCTTCTCTGTGGTTTCTGGACCAGCAGGACTGACTTCCTTCTCTTTTGCAAAGCCCCCTTCCCTAAAACACAGTGCCTGTATTCATGTTAATGTTGCTCTTCCTCTCTGGCAAAGCCACTGGCATAGCGCTGGCCATCACCCCTGCTTTGCTGTGGGATGATGGGCAGTGCTGGCAGGAGCAGCTCCAGCACCCCAGGGGAATGCAGCACCCAGGAGGGATGCAGCACCCACGGGGGGATGTCCTTGGCAGGACAGCAGGCAGCAAGGGCAGGTGCCAGCACGTCCCCAGTCCCACTGCACGCACCGTGAGGGACTCCAACTCGCCAGCTTAGCATTGTTTAGCACCTCTTTATCTCCAAACCGAGATCAAAACCGCACAAACATGCTCAAGTCTCCTCCAAAGCTTCTATTCTGGTTTCAGGATGATGCTATCTGGGTTCCTGTGTCGAACCTCCAGATGCAGGTGGGGGAGGGGAGAGGAAGGCAGCCGAAACACGGCTCCAGAGCAAATGTCCTGCTCAGAAATGCAGCTGCTTGACCCTCCCTGAGGCCTAATCCCACTCACCAGGCAGGTGCCAACCCAGCGCTGAGCTGCCATCCCTCCTGCGCACCTGACACCCACAGCAGGGCCCCGATTTCCCTGGGATGGGCACCCAAACCAGCGCTCGGTTCCTCCTGCCTGCAGGAGGGAATCAGTCCCGCCAGCTGCAGGTGAAAACCTCGGGAGCTCAGGGGAGCAGGAGTGAGGCTGGATTCAGTCAGGCCCCCAAGGAATTTGAAAGAGACACATATATTCCTGACCCAGATTCGGGCACGCTCTGAAGAAAAGCAGATGCCAACCGTGCAACCAGCTCTGCTGAGCTGTAACAAAACCGTGCGCCATGCCAAGCCCGGCAGAGGCTGAGGAGAAGCACAGCCTTGACACAACACCGGAGAACTGGTGTCTGCTGTGCAAGGGTAGGTGAAAGAAAGGATTTAGGGGAAATTATTAAACTGGGATTGATCTTCTCTTCCTCTGCAATTTATGTGCCAGTGTGGAGTCAGTCAACACCCTCAAGAAAAGATGACAGTCCCAACATCAGCACAAGAACTGCAGGCAGCAGCCAAACCAGGAACCCTACACCCCAGATCCCACAGTTTCATCCCACACCACATGGAGCCAGGGATGCCATCACATCCAGCACCACAGCAGCACATCTCAGACTGGGCACATGTTCTGCAGAGGCTGGGTGACAGCAGGTACAGCCGGTGACCTCTGCACAGACAGCACGGCCAAAGACAGCAGAGGCTGCAGGGGACACAAGGAAGGGAGGCTGGGCAGGAGCTCCAGGCACAGTCACTGGCAAACCCATGGGCCTGCTTGGTGCTGTCCGAAAGTCAACCAGGGAACCATCGTCACCCTGTGCCAAGGTGAGGACACAGCTTCAGGAAGTAAAAGCCTGTGGGACCAGGACAAGCAGGGACTTGCAGCCCCTCACACCACGTGGCTTCCCAAAGTGGCAGCTGGTCCTCTCTCCTGGAAATGCTACAAGGAGGGACCAACAGGGACAAGTCACTGCAGGGCTCAGCGTTGAACAGGAGGGCCTGGACAGCCCCCTGCTAAAGTGACCTTCAGAACACCCTGAGAACTGCAACCAAAGGCTGATGCAGCTGCCAGAAAAGCCTCATGACCTTGAGCAGCGACCTTGGCGGTGGCATCCTCACAGCAGGGCTCACCCAACACCCTGAGCCTGGCTATGGTCTCCCAGGTGGCTCAGCAGCTTCCCCAGATGTGCATATCCAGGCAGGGGACCCTGTGTGCCCTGGGGGCACCCCAATATGGGCACAGTACCCTTCCCTAGCTGGTACCAAATGCTTGCACAGGGCAGCCCTCTCCATCCCCATCCAACCTCCATCCCCATCTATCCTCATTCCCAGCCACCCTCATCTCCTTCCACCTTTCATCCTCATCACCCTCCATCCCCACATATCCTCCATCCCCATCCACTCTCATCCCAATCCACCCTCCATGCCCAGGGAGGAGCAGCCAGACTCCCAAAGCTGTTCCCCTTTCCCCATGTTCTCTATCCATCACGAGCTCCAGAGATGGAAACTGGGGGTAATTTTTCCCTCTGCACTAAGTAGGGTTTTCTAAATGATGGGAAGTGAGAGCCCATTATCCGGCTCCATTGCCCACCCCCACGGCTCCCTGCAGGGCATGAAATAACCACCTGCCAGCTCCCCGGAGCCCCGCGTCGTGGCAATGAGATCGCAGCTTCCCCTGTCACTATTGTCAGAGCAAAATTTAGATACCTGGTAATGAGGAGGTTTAATATGACAGATGAGAGGTTGACTCATTAAAAAAAAGAGCGAGAAGGAGAGGGAGCTGAATTCGGGGTCGGATCCCGCACTCAGCAAATCAGGAGGCTGTCACAGCCAACCCCGCACTGGTGGGGAGCAGGAGTAGTTCTCAACCCCAAACCAGCCCCATACTGGGGACTTTCACTGGTGCTGAGGCCACAGAGAGGAAAGGAGAGGCATGGAGGGGGTGGACATGGCTACAGTTTTTGGGGCCATCCAGATCCGCTCCCCATGGAGCTGCCTCACACTCTGGGGTGGGGGCATCTGAGCCCAGGAAAAGCCTCAGCACCCAGGCAACAAGGTTTCGCTTTGAGGGCTTTTCTCTCTCAGTGAACAGTAAAGCAACACCCCCAACATAACCTCCACACTCCGTGGCACCCCAGTCCTGAGGGTGCACCCATCCATCCCCCAGTGCAGCCCAGTCAGGACCCCACTGCCAGCACCCTCACCATGGGTCACTGTCACCAGTGTGGTCACCAAGGACATTGATGACATGCACGCCCCAAAGCTCAACATGCCCGGGGGGACAAACACTGCCGTCGGCTCCAGCACAGGGGGCAAGATCCCAGCACTGGGACCCAATGGGGCTCCCAGGAGCAGCTCAGCAGCATCTGGGCAAAGCCCTCCCTGCTGGGAATTCAGGGGTTCTCCATGAAGGGGACGGGATTTCCCCCAGTAGCAGAGGGGACAACTCTCTCCTCCTGGTGGGTTTTACCCAGGGGAAATTCCATGAGACCTGACTGCTGCTCCAGGCCATCCGTGAGAGCACTGGAAATCCACAGCAGCCCCACAGGACACGGCTGAGAGTGAAACTGTCCCAGGGGAAACTCTGCTCTTCCCTCCTGTGTCAGTGGGATGGGGATTGGGGATATGTCCTCTGTAGCCAGCCTGGGGCATCCTGCTACCCTCTGCCCAAGGGCACTGTGGCACAAATCATGGAATCCTAGAATGGGTTGGTTGGAAGGAAATTTAAAACTCATTTAGTTCCAACCTCTATCCCAGGTTGCTCCAAGCCCCGTCCAACCCGGCATTGAACACTTCCAGGGACAGGGCAGCCACAGCTTCTCTGGGCACCCTGTGCAGGGCCTCACCACCATCACAGGGAAGAAATTCCTCCCAATATTCCATCTAACCCTGCCCTCTGGCAGTAGGAATCCATTTCCCCTTGTCCCGTCACTCCAGGCCCTTGTCCCTCCCCATCCAGGTCCAAAGTCCTTCTCCAGCTCTCTTGGAAGCCCCTTTAGGCACTGGAAGGGGCTCTATGGTCTCCCTAGAGCCTTCCCTTCTTCAGGCTGAACAGCCCCAGCTCTCCCAGCCTCATCTCCAGCTCATCTCTATCCTCAGCCCAGCCATATGTTCAGAGAACAACGGTACCCCATCTGTGCCCCATCTGCACCCAGGAAGGGACACCCCAGAGCAGCTTTGCAGACCCTCCAGCACCCAAAGCCCAGCGTGGGCTCAGCCTCGGAGCCAGGGCTGCCAAGAGGCCGGAGGTCCCCAGTCCCACCCCAGAACTCAGCCCTTGAGCACAATCCTCCCTCCCAGCGCACAACCTCAGCAGCGCCGTTCCCAAAGGCTCAGCCCTTTCCCAAGGGCCACCAAGGTCTTTCAAACCGGCCTCCCACAATCACTTCTTTGTTGGTTTTGCACCCCCAAGCACTGGCGAGTAACAGCCGTGGTGCCCAAAGTCACAGGGCTGCTGATTTTATTTGCATCTACTGACTGCTGACCACATCCATGCCCAAGGCAACCGTCACTTTCGTCAGGTCCAAAGGAGGCGATGTAGAAGCAGATGTTGCTCCTGCATTGCCCCATGCCACACTCTCCATCAGGGTTTACATGTCTTGAGCTCCTGGGATGGAAGCACCAGGTTCCCCAGGGGCTGCAGGGGGTCCAGCACTCACCTGGGATGCAGAGGAGCTGGTGAAGCCTGGAGTTTCCCGTTGCTGGGAAGGTGATGGTGGTCACCAGCTCCATTTGACCAGGAGAAGGGTAAGAAGCAAAAGACCTTAATTTGTCACTGATATGGCAATGATGATTATTGTGAGGGTGACACTGTAGCAGAGCTCACTAAAAGAGTCCCTCTGAGAGATGGATGGAAAAAATCTGGTCAACACCAACAGGACCAGGCAGGACCATGCTCCTGCCTCCATCCTCCATCCCAGTGCTCCAACTCCACCCTCACAGCTCCAACCTGCCCCTGGCACTTCCAGCCTGGAAACAAAGCCACAAAAATTGTCATCCTGGCCATGTGCAATTGTCATCCTGGCCATCTGCCTTTCTCGGAGGTGGACAGGCCCACCCATCTTTACACATTCTCAAAACCCCACTTTGTTCCATAGCCACAGGCTCATGCTCGGAGCACCCTGCCATTCTACGCCGGAAGCTCACCACCGAACACTGCTATTTCATTGAATAAAGGAAACAAAGGCCCAAACCTCGCATTAGTTATTCGGCACTGTAACAGCACCAAAACAGACGTCAAGGCCCTGGGCATGAGAAGCTGTCCCTTGGCCCCAAGATCTACAACTGAAGAGGAGCCACCAAACCCCAACCCAACTCACTCTAAGCAAACAGGAGGAACCGGACAAGATGCCACATGGCAGAAATGAGTTTAACTTCCTCCTCCCCTGCACTGCCTTGAAAACACGGTGTCTCCAACCTGGCACACAAATAACATCAGCCACCACTGGCACTCCGCAATCCAGAGCCCAAGCAGGGCACCACCGGAACATCCTGCGGTGCCCAGAGCTGCTGCAGCCAAAGCCAGGCTGGGGAGAGAAACAAGAACCAGTTCAAGGTCCCTTGTCCCCAGCATGATTCAGGGCTGCTGGGACCAGGGGATGCCCCCTGTGCCACAAAGGCTTTGCTATCGGCCAGCTCTGCTCCCCAGCTCAGCCACAGCTTGTGCCCACATGCATCCCGAGCCGCATGCCAATGAGCCAGAGGGCTGAGAATCCGGCCCCAGCTCATCAGGCAGCTCAAATCCACCAGGACAGCTGGTTCTCAGCTGTTGCTGCTCACTCACAGGACGCACATTCTTGTCCCAGGCACAAAAATCCTGTCCTCCTGCTCCCCGGCACCAGCTGGGACACCACAGCAAGGCCATGACGTCTGCTGACCCCATGGCAGCCACTTACAGACCTGCTGGGTGATGGTTCCCACTACCCTAAGACAGATTCATCCAGAGCTCATCCCGCACACATCCTTCAGGAACAGCATTCTGTCTTAAAAGGGGATTTTTTAAGCCCAAACCCTGTGTTTCAGCAAGGGGGATTTAGGTGGTGGGGGAAGGTCCCCAAAAAGCTGATCCCTTCTCTGTGGCTGCACCAAAAGCCACGTGCCAGAGGGGCGATAATTCTGGCTGGCCCTGGGGATGTGGTTGTTGCCCACAGGCCCCTCAAGGACATCCTAGCAAAGCATGGAGGTGATGCTCAGGAGAGCAATAGGGATGCCCAGACATTGTGGGAAATGCCAAAATTTGGCACTTTCCAGGAGCATTATTACATCCTGGGTCTGGCACACTCTAAAATCCTGTGCCGGACATGGCTACACCTGAGGCCAAGGGCTTGTCACAGTTCCCAGCCATGTTACCAGAGGGATGGCAGAAAAGCTGCTGGGATGCTCCTGCAGCACAGAGGAGATGGACCCCAAGGGCAGATAAGAGCCATCATGAGTGCAGGAATATCACAGATAAACACCAGTCACAATTCCTCTTGGAAAATGGAAAATATTGGGGAAGAAAATCAAATAACACAGTCAATACTCCCCATGCAAAGGTGGGAAGAGAAAAAGTGAGGCATGAGTTTGTAGGCAGAAATGAAAATATTTCGGTCACAATTTTTGCTGAAGGGTGGGGATGTAAAATGTATCAATAAAGAGTTGCCCAAATGGGCTGTTTGCCCAAAAGAAGAGGAGGAAAGGGCTCCGCAGCTGTAGTTGCCTAGGGCAGTAGTGGGGGCAGCTACTCAGTTCCAAAAGCAGAAACCTTGGGACCGTGTAGTGGCTCCCACAACAAAGGAGACCACTTTGTGACAAGTCCCTCCAAGTCAAGCAGAGGGGAGAACCCACCTCACCCACCCCCAGCAATGGATAAAGGGCTGGGTTTAACCCACAGCACACCCAAAATTTATCCTCCAGCCTGATCCATGAGCATCGGAGCCAGGGCAGTGCACGCCTGGCAAGGGAAACACTTTTCCCTCCCTCGTGGGAGGGAAACACTAGAAGTATTTCTGAAGGATGCCCCAACCCCCTTCCTCCAGGCTCTGCACCTCCATTTTCACAGACGTGGATATGAACATTATCAGCACTATTAACTGTTATCCCAAAGCAGCAATAGCACAAAAACCCTGAAAAAATCAAATGGAAAAAGCTTTTTCCAGGATGAGCCAAGCTCAGCACCAGTCCCAGCCCTACTATATCCATCCCCACCACATCCACCCTCGCCAGGCTGGGCTCTAGAGCAAAACAAACATTTAGGAAACAGTCAGGGGAGGAGAAGGAACTGGACAGAGAGCCTCAGTGTGATGATTTGCCTGACGCCCAGTGCCTGGTACCTGGCTCACCTCCGGTGTGGCCGCAAGCTCCTGCCAGGCATCCAGCCCTGGCCAAAAGGGTCCGGCACTAAGCAGGAAGGTGTTAAAAGCCCCCAATACCAACCTCTGAGGAACCACAATAAATAACCTCTGAGTAAACACAGCGGCTGCTCCCCATTCGCCTTCCTGTTTGCTTTCGCAGATCCGGGCTGGGACGTCCACTTCCAACTGCTGGCCCCGTCCCGGCGCAGCAGAGCTCTGGCCGGGGCCCCGTGCCGGCAGTGGCACCCTCCACCCGCACGCCAGGCCCTGGAATCGTCCCTGCCACAGGGGACCGTGGGCGCAAGCTTCCCAAAGGGATTCATCCCCCGGGACAGGCACCGATCCTGCATCTGAGCCCGCGTCTGCTGCCTTTTCCTTCCTGGTCTATGTTTGTTTTGATTCTAAAAGGAGGAAATCCCAGCTCACCCACTCCCTGTCAGGGAGCCATGTCCCCCTTCCGTGCCTCAGTTTCCCCCTCTCTCCAGCATGGAAGCCCCACGTCACTCAGACTCCCCTCTCCCTTCCTGCCCACCCAGCCCTGGAAAAAAAGCAACGGGTTCTGATTTACAGGCACTTCTGTGCTTTACCACGAACACAAAGGAGAGGGAAAAACAACAAGCGGCAAACTCACAGCGAGGATCTGTGTCAGGAGCAACAAGGGGGTCCGGGGCAACCCCCCCCCCCGGCAGAGCAGCGCCGACCGCGGAGGCTGACAATAGATAAGGGTCTAAATTCGGCGCTGGGCTCCGGCCCCGGGCTCTGTAAGGCGATCAGGGTGGGGGAGCGCCGGGCTGTTTATTTGGCTCCAAACTCCGCACCGACACTGCAGCGTCACCCGTGTTTAAAATAGGAAGGAACGAAAAGAAGGGGGGGAAAAAATAAAAAATAAATAAAGAAAGAAAAAGGGAGAAAAGTGCATGCACACGTTGAACAATAACAACAAAATAAAAAAAATCCAGAGAAAAGGAGTCGGGGGCGGGGGGGGGGGAATAAAAGGAAACCCAGTTGGGCTGGCGAGGTTTAAAGCGACGCCTGCTTTAAAAAAAGAAGTTGCTAATTTTAACTCTCCAGTGGAAAGAGTGAGAGGTACTTACAGGAGACAGGGTGGCTGCGTCCTTCTCCACGGCTGCTGCGCGCTGGCGGCCGGGAGGAAGCGCGGGATGGAGCCGCCATCCCCGAGCGCCGGCCCCGAGCCCCAAAACCCCGTCCGGGGGGCGGCAGCTGAAGGGCAGAGGCAGATGCGGAGGCAGGAGGGGGTGGTGAAGCCTGTGGGGGAAGGGAGCGGCCAGAGCTTGCCAAAACCAGCGCCCGGGCTCGCTTCCTCCACCAGCCCGAAGCCGGGGACGCGGCGGGACTGGGGCACGGCGAGTGGACGCCGCAGGACCCCCGGGGAGGCATGAGCCAGCTGCTGGGTCAGATGACATTTCTGCGCGGACGTTTCTGACCAAGTTGGCTTTTCCCCAAGGGAAAAGGGCTTTGAAGACATTTTTTTTTTCCCCGCCAGTGGCAAAATAGCGGATGAGCTCAGAACCCAAAGCGCAGGGCAGAGCCATGACCAGGGAAGGCCACCCGGCTCCACGGAGACTGGAAAGGTGACCTCCAGCCGCTCAGCCACGTTTCAGCTGCTGCAAGCGCGGCAGGAACCCACTGCTTTACCAAATTCAGTATTCCACATCCAAAAGGGGCAAGAGTGGGGATTTGGTTTTGGTGCGCCCACCGGCTGGATTTTACAAGCTCTCTCTGGAGATCGGGAGGATCCTGCCAGATGCAAAGAGCCAGGTGTCAGGTGAGGTGGCACACTCACACCTCGAGCACGGTGGGAGCTGGAAGCTGCAAACTCCAGTCTCCAATGGACCTTCAAGAGAACACAGGCAAGGCCTCAGACAGCAGAGGAGCAGATCTGGTGACCCAAGGGCTCTTCCCAAGCAGCTGGAAATCAGCCTCGGGCTGCAAAATCTCACCGGGAGAGAAGCAGGCTGGCACAGACCCTGCATGCAGGGACAGACACGTGATTTATGGAGCATGGCTGCAGCGAGACCATGCAACCGTCTTCAGGACATGAAAGAGTCGATTCAATTAAGGTCACAGGCCCTAGAAGTTTTCTGTCACAGAAGAAGGTTTGCCTGTGGTGCGCCTCAAACGGGGCTGGTCTCAGACAAAATGCCTATTGATCGCAGGCAGCAATGCTGCACGTCCAGGACGCGAGGACGTGGCTTTGCTGGGATTAAATCGCCCGGTGCCGGCCGCCACACGCTTCCGAGGCTGGGTCGATATTGCTCCTCTAATTGCTCAGCTCCTGTCACTCGCGCAGCGAACGGGACAAGTCTTAAAGCAGTCCCCAGAGACGCTTTTTGAAGTCCTGCTCCCCGAGTGCACCACTTGCTGAGCTGCTCCTTGGAGCGAGCAGTTCTGCAGTTGCAGAAATCACTAAATTTCTCCTCCCCTTGCTCAAAACTCTGTGCTGGCACCAGTGGCAGTACGAGGGCTTCGCGGGAGGACACTGCCAACCCAAAACCCAAGAATTTGTGTGAAACTAAAAAACAAGGAGCTGTTGTCACTGGTCAGGATGGAGCTGGCAGAGCTGGGCATCGTGCCTCCAGCAGCAAGCAGTGATGTGGGGGAGAATGCAGTTACTGAGAGATCCTGCCTCCGCCCACCAGCATCCGGGCTGGGGGACGGAATGTGCACGGTCCATCAGGACCATGGCATTTGGGAGCCAAAGAGGGTCCTGCCCTCCACACACGCCCCGCACAGACGGACCCATCGCCCCAACACTCCACGTAATCATTCCCCGCACAGACACACATGCCCCTTAGCTGGTATTCATTTGTGCCCAGAGCGAGTGGACCAGAGCTGGTCCCACACCAGCCCCCAGAACGCTCCCAGAGCACCGCCCTCAGCTCAGCCACAGCGGGACAGACTGCTGAGCCCTCCAACCCTGCTCTCCTCTGGCACACCACGGCCCATCGCTGGCACGCACCAAGCACCACTGAGACACAGCAGCGCCCTTCTGCCGCACTCACCCTGACCCAGCCTGGGGAGCTGCTCTTGGTTTCTATCAGCAGATGAAGCCCTTGGTGCTGACCTTGCAGAGGATGCAGTGATGCTGCCCCCATCTCCCACCACGAGGCCTCCAGATAAATTACCTGGCCCCTCTACAGCACTAAAAGCCATCACAACCTCACAAAACTGCTCACTAAGCAGTGGTGACAGAGCCTTCTCCATTCAGGAGCTGGGGGCAGATGATTTTTAAACATCTTTCCTTTTATTGATTTCACTCTCAGGTACAGAAGATGCATTACATGAAACCATAGAGCCCTCATAAACCAGCCCGCAGTGGTGTCTGTACCACAACCTCACTGCAGACACAGGAGACACAAACATTTACTGTAAGAGCTATAAACAGGCCAAAAAGGTTGAAAAGGAAGAAAACCTGGACATGAGGCCCTCTCCCAGCAGCACCTTATTTCAGAGGAATGCAAGGGACAAAATAACAACAGGTTTGGCCACAAGTGTTGTCCACACCAGGAGAAAACGGGGCAGGAAAACCGTCCTTTGCACTGATACATGGGGCTGTGTTGCAAAACACTCAAAGAGCCCTAAATCAGTGCTGTGGCTACGGCTGGGACCTGTCAGAGCTTTGCGAGATGGGGAAGTGAAGGGGAAGATGGGCACTGGAGAATCGCAGTGGCTCTCACTGTTGGGTGCCACCTCCCTGCCTTGCTCTGGGGGCTCTGCTGCCCCATCCCGCACACCAGGACCCCCGTGGGCAGCAGCAGGTGAGGGGGGCACAGTGTGTTCCCTGTGCCCTTCCAGCACCAGACCTCACTGTTCCTCCCGTCACTGGAGCAGGGCTGCAGGGTCTGGTCAGCAGCACTGTGGGAACCTGAGACCCTGAGCTGCATCCAGCTGCATCCTCTGTGGGACCCTCTCCTCACTCCCAGCCTGGAGCAGGGGAGACACACAGCCCGTGGCCAGGCAAACCCAAAGGGAAGGCAGGAACCCAAAGTTTGGGGTTTCCCCCATACCTGCTACGCAGCCTCCTGCATCTTCTGCTCCTGCCAGGGATGAACTGCAGCCACCGCTCCTCGATCCAACTGCAAAGACAAAGCAAGCAGCCATCAGTCTGAGGGGACAGAGAAAAGGACAGGACTCCCCACACACCCTGTCCAAGCACAGTCAGATAGAGGGAACAGCCAGGGGGGCCCAGTATCCTCTGCAGCCCTGGCTGAAGGGACAGGGGCTGCAGGGTCCCCTCCTGCACTGCCCTGATCCTGAGCATCACTGCAAGGGCCATGCAGGCTGGGTGGCACCTCGTCTGGCACCTGCAGGGTTCCAGGGAACCAGGAGCCCTGAGATTATGCAATGTGGAAAGCGTCCCAGTGAGACTAGAGAGAAAGAAATTAAAAGGAGTTCAGGAATGAAACAAATCATAAACCAAAAGTTAACATTAACAAGGGATGTAGCCCAGGCCAGCAGTGTGGCTAGCAGAGAGTTGCTCAAAGTTTAGGTGAACTTGGTGTTTTCTGGGAGGATACTCATGCACATCCCGCAAGGAAAACCACTGACCTGCCTGCTCGAACGCTCTCCCAGGGAATGTATGCAGCCCAGGGAGAAACTGCCATGGCCCAGAAGGAAACGTGGCTCCTAAACTCATCCCACTCATCACTGGGAGATGGGAGGAGACCCATGGGGCAAAGTCCAGTGGCTTCAGCCAGCCTTGTGCTGGTCATCTACTGGTGGTCACAACCATCTGGCAGTTGTGCAGAGCCCATCACCACAGCACACTCCCATGAGAGGAACGGTGCTGAACAAAGGGAAACTGAGGCACAGAGGCCAGCACCCGCTCTCCAAATGCACCGCGAGCTCCCGAGCTGCAGCCTCACCCCCAGAACCTGCAACAGAGCGAGGAATTGTGCTCAGCTTTCCGGCGTCCTCATCCTCCGCTCCAACCACAAAACCAGCCTTCCTCCCCCGGCTGCCTGCCCTCCCACAGCCAGCTCATTTCCTGACATTACAAAATTCAGCCTGAACAAAGCCGGAGCGAGGAACACGTGGCTCCGTCCAGAGCTGCACCTTCCTCTCGCTCCCAAGGAGCCAAGCGGAGGGGACATCCCAAAACAGCCAAGGTGCAAGTGGCTTTCCAGCCTTAAAGCTCACACCACTTGGGCTGGGGTCCTGTGAACGGACCAGTCACAGGATTCCCGTGTCAGGACAGATGGATGAGTCTGTCTTCCACAATGGGGGAGCAGCAGGGACACGGATGGGGGGCTCCAGCTACCACCCACTTACACCTATTATGCCCAGACCAACTTGTTGCCCCCCAGGACCACTCCTTTATTTCCCTGAATAAAACAGTGTCCTACAGAACAACTGACCACTTGGGGACAGGGACACCCAGAGAAGCACCACCTTACAAGTGCCACGCTCCCAGCCAGGATGAGGGAAGGTGGTGTTTAATGCAGAGGGTCTCTCAATGGGTTCCTGAACCTCCTCTCGGTGTCCAAGCAGCTCTTGCTGGCCTCAGCACTGCGGTGCCTTGCAGGGCTGGTGGCAGAGCCACATGGGGACCAGGGACCGCAGGCTGGGCTGGGTGGAGGATGTGGCCGAGGTCTGCGCCCAGGCTGGCTCTGCTTCAGGGAGCTCAGGGCCAGCTCTACAGCCCACTGGGATGCAACGGGGGACATGTGGCCAAGCAAGACCTCATATGTCTGTACACAGAGTTGTTTCCTCTCAGTGGGAGACACTGGTAGGCAAGCCAGGAATGTCTTTTTCCACAGGCTCGAGGATGCCCACGGTGCCATGGGACAGCCGGTACAGCCACACAGTCCCCACTCACAGACTCTTGCACTGACAGAGCTGCCCATGGCTGGTTGTTGGCAGCAGCCACATCCCTGGCTCCCACAGCCCACCAGGCCATCAAGATGATGCCTTTTTGACAATACCTGACTCCACGCAGCCTTGGCTGTGCCACAGTCTCCAGATCGTGACAGCTAACGGCAGCGCCTTTGCTGACCCAAGTCGGCAGACGAGCTGCCCCTTGTCGGGGCAAAGTGGGGAACTCCAGGGGGACCAGGATCAGTCTCGGGGTGTTCAGCCTGCAGGCAGTTCTGACATTGCGGTGTCATCCAAGACAGGGATGAACAGCGCACGTGGGGTGACAGTCCAGAGTCCCTGCTGCTCAAGGGTCTGACCCTCTCCAGCCCAACGGCTCCAGGGCTGCTTCACACACCACCCAAACTGCAGAAGCCCTTTGGACCTGGTGGTACATCCAGCACCAGCAAACCCCAGTGAACCCCCAAGCTCACATTTTGCAACATTCTGAGCTGGTGCAAAGGAGCAAAACCCCCACTCACTGGCACTGCCAGCTCCCTTGTCTGTCCATGCACATCCTTTGCCCCAGCAGGCAAGCATCGTGGCACTGCTCCCAGAAACTCTGGAGTATTTCAAAAGGTGACCATTCAACCTGCTGCTGCAGAGTGAGAGCAGCCCCTGGTGTGGGGCGAGGGCTGCATCAGGCCACTGACAGCCCCCAGGGTTCCTGTGCAGTCCCCAGCTCTCACCCCACCACACACCTGCCCTCGAAGCCTTCTTGTTATAAACAGAGAAATGCTACCCAGGGAAGGGGAAAAGTATCATGTTTTCAAAATGCTCTGTTATTTTATAAGCTGAGAGGAAGAAAATCACATAGAGGAGGGATGGAGGTGGCAAAGGCAAGTGAAGTCCCCTTTCTGAGTGAAAAAAGAAGGGGAGAGAAAGGGGTAAAGACAAGACAATCTTCATGTCCAGCTTTAGGGCAGAAATGCTGAGCGGGTGATAACACTGTTCCTGTTTGAAAACCAAAGCTTCGGTTTCACCAAGTAACAAACCAAAATTCCTGACAGCAGAAGAATGAGGGGAACCTCCTGGGACCCCCATTTTTAACTGATGCAATTAGGCTGGCACAACCTGCCATGCAAAGGCAGCAGACGCTGGGAGCTGCTCCAACGTGCCCGTAAGGATCATGGAGGATGTGCAGGAATGGCTTTTGTTGACTTCCCTGGATATCTGCTCAGCCAATGCTCAGCAGCCCCTGTGCCACAGCCCGTCTTTGCTAACACCCTCAAGCACATATATATTCCCACATATATAACTCCCCAAAATATACATATTCCCGTATGTGTAACACACTAAATATATATATTCCCATATGCATAGATACCCCCCCAATATATATTTATTCCCATGTATATAAACCCCAAATATATACAGCCCCTGCCTACATCATATATAAATGTAATACCCCTACAGAAATCATCCACGGCCACTGCCATGCGGACTTCCAAGCACACAGCTAGAAAGTCAAGGGGAGATGGATGGGCAGAATAACCAGCTCCAGAACCAGAGGGGCCAAGAGGGAGGCGCAGATTGCGGAGGGGAAGAGCAGTGACCACAATCTCTCCTTCCTCTTTTTTCATGTTTCCTCTAGCAACGGGCTCAGGGCTGCAAACATTTGGGTGCCAAACCCAAACTTCCCCACCTCAGGCTCCCAACCCAACTCACCATTCCTCTGCCAGGTGCTCATGGACTCCCACCCCGAACCAGGGAGACCCCATTTCCCAGAGCTGTGCCATGTCAGTCTCAGGGAGTCCCAACAACAGCAAGGAGCAGACAAAATAAAAAAGAAAAAAAAAGGACTTTCTCATTTTTCTCCATTTCTCCAGCCCACAAAACTAAAGCATCTCAGCCATAGCCCAGCCTTCAGCTTGCACCATTCACTGGGAAGATCCCCAGGGTTTAATTAGACCTGTTAAGCCTTTTCCAGTTGGGTTTCCTCTGGCTTGACACCAAGAGGTGGGAAGGAACAAACTAGGAGAGATCCCATTCCAGGCAGGAGCATCAGGTGGGACAGGCTGGCAGTGAGGAACCCCAGCTCCCAACCATCCATTGGTGCCAGGGCCTGCACCTGAGTCACAGCAGCACAGCGCCTGGGGCGGTGGACAGGGGGACAGGTGGGAGCCAGGAGGGCGAAATCCACCTCCAGTGGCACGGGATGCTCGGCTGCCCAGCATGACAGTGCAGCAGTCAGCAGCGACCAAGAGTGACGGCACAAGCCAGCTGTGCCAAGGGCACAGATGGCCACAAGGTGCAGAGTATGACCACCACCACTGGAGTTCCACTCCGAACCCCACTCAGGGATGGGGTGAAGGTGCCCTCTGCTCAAGGCAGGGTAGGAATTGTGGGGGTTCACGCCCCTGCTCCACCAGGTCACCTTGCAGAGGCATTGCCTCACAAGGGACCCAGCATGGCACCAAATCCAGCCCCTGGACTTGGGCAGGGCAGCTGGGAAGCCACTCTCCATGCTCGCTGAGCCATGCTCCAGGGAAGGTCAGAGCGGCCGAGCGGCACAGCTGTCGCCACAGGTGTTGCAACAGCGGCTGCTGGCCCTGCCAGGACCTGGGGGACACGAGGGGGTGTCGGGGGGGCGGCGCGAGTGCAACCGTTGGAGCCACTGAGTTTCACTCTCGGTGGCTGAGTTCCCCTTGGGCAGCGGAGATGCAGAACTGAAACCTCCAGCTGTATGGACGCGGGGGCGGCCGGAGGTGCAGGAGGGCTGGGGACTGGCACGGCTTTCGGAGCAAAGCCATGCACCACCACACCAGTGACCAAGGGATGCTGGGGGGGCCAGGGGAAGCATAAGACAAGAGACAGACAGGGGTTTCCTCTCACTCACAGTGCCCATTTTGCTTCTGCTGTCTCTGCACAGCTGGGCCACCCATCTCCTTGCACCCGGCACATCTGGTGGGAGCAGAAATACCCCTGGGCATGCAGGTACCCACACCTGGGCAGGCTCCAGCTGGCACGTCCCCACTCCGCGAGCCTGTCCAGGGGCTGACACTGCTGGAGGACAGCACATTGGGCAAGTGCATGACTGCCTGCATGGAGTGGTGCCAGCAGCAGCAGCACCACCTGGACCTCCTAGAGCAGGGAAACTGAGGCACAGAGAGGGGAAGCAAACAGCAGAGCTGGACACACCAGCATCCCCCAAACCTCAATTTCCTCCCCCTGGGCAAGCCACTCACCTCCCTCCTTGTCCCAACCTGCTCACACAGCAACACAAGGAAGACCCCAAAACTGACCCCAAAACCCACAAGGACATCATAGGGACTCCTGTGAGAGCACAGGGATACCAAGATGTGGGTGCCCTGTACCCAAAACACCCAGTGCTTGCCCTCACCCTGGCAACAGTGACAATACTTCAGGCCACATTGCCACCTGCTGGCACCAGCCCTGGGGCCCAAGGGCACTAGCACCTTCCTGATAGAGACAGCAAGTTCGGGGTATCAGGTCCGGGCCCAGGTCCATGTTTGGGTACAACGGGCTACTGCCACATCCAATCGGAGCAGCCACCACTCACATCCCTGAACTAATTTTATCCAACTTCGTGGCAACGTGGGACAGTGTATGTGCAACCCAAACCCATCCTAGAGGTGCCAAGAGGGGCTGCAGGTGCCCCCACCCTGCTCACACGTCCCCATGCTCACACCCCCCGTACTCTCCGGGGCATCATGCAAAAGGCCCCAGTGCTGCTCCAGGGATGCAGGAGTCTTCACAGCAGCAGTGACAGATGCTCCAGATCTGCAGTTCCAGCTCCTGCTGGCATTCCCAAGGCAGAGGTAAAGCAGAGATGGCACCATTATCTGTTTTGCCCCCCACAATCCCTGCAAGCCTTCCTGATGCCCCAACAACCTCTCCTGTCCACTGCTGCATCTGCCCAGAGGCCACAGATCCAATTCCCACTTGTCTCTCAGGCTGTGCTCTCCCTTCTGTCACATGTGGAGACAGATCCTCTGCCACTGCTCTGCAGCCATCCACTCAGCCAGTCATTCACATTTTCCATCCACACAAATCCCACATGAGGCACGGGGAGTGAAAATCCCACCTGCACACATGCTGACATACACCAGCAATTCATCCCTGATGCTCTGTGGCCACTGACCAACACAACAGCCCATGGGTGACACAATCAGAGCTGGAGGAAAACCAACACAGAGTTTGGTTCTTCAACACACACAGCAAGAGCTGCCACTGTCCCCAGAAGGCAGCAGATCTAGGGGTCCTGGCAGGGGTGATGGGCACAAGGAGCAGGTGAGTGATGTTGGAAGGGACCCCACCCACAATCTCATCCCAGCACACCTGTACATACATCAGCACCAGCCTGGCCACCACCATGGCCTCGTGGCGGGCAGGGTTCGCATGTTTGCAGCACTGACGTGGATCCATGTGAACGGCTCTCAGAAGGCACCAGGAGCTGCTGTGTGTATGCCCAGCACGGGCAAAGCACAGGGAGCCCTGGCAAGCGAGTGCCAGCTCCCCTCACCTCCCACTTTGGGATCCTTTGGGAAGGATCCTGCATTGGGCAGGTCCCCAAGGACCCCATGGGAGTTGCCCCAGGCAGACACAGCACTTCTTCCCTCCCAGAGCCTGGGAACCCAGCCGGTCCGGGTGTCTCCACCCCTGCGGGCGTCGAGACCAGCTCAACCCCAGCCCCAGCCCCAGCTCTGGCTCTGCCAGACAGGTCCAAACTCCAGGGCCACCGGGTGAGGTGTGGCCAAGCAGCGTATGCCAGAACCAGGTGGGGGGGAGGACGGGAGACAATCATCGTGACTTAGAGCAAAGCCCAGGCCCCTCACAGCCTCACTCTGTCATCACCTGAGTCAGCAGCCGCCAGCTGTGGGGACCTTCTTCATTGCTGTGGCCTCGGTGGACAGCTCAGGCTGCCACCAGTCGCTCGGCCTGGCCTCTCCCCATGGAAACCAAACAAACACGATCGCCCGTGTCCAAAACCTCCAGCCCATCCATCTCCCCGCTCTGACAGATGGTAGCAGGTCCTAAGACACCTCTCAGCTGCAACTGGGTGACATGTTGGGCTGGCAGAGGGCTTTCCCAGTGTGGGCTGCTGGATGATCCCCCAAAATCCCTTCCAATACCACTGCAAAGGCAGAAGGAGGAGGTGGGCACTGGTGAGGTAGGGGTTCAGGCAAACCTCCACCTGCCCCTTGCTGCTGCCCCCCACTCCAGGGAACAGGGATAGATCCTGGCCCAGCCCTGTGGCCCTTTCTGGAAGCTGAGAGCTTTTTTTAAACCTGTTTATAAGAGCAACTTGCAAACAAGAAAGAAAAGGGAGCTCCTTGAGGGAAGGAGAGGTGGCTTCATGGTCAAATACCATCACCTGGGAGACTCACACCTAATTCTGGGTTGCTACAGCCCCTTCGGTGTGTCCGGAGTGGAGCCAGCCATGGCCAGGGCTGCTGCCTCCAGCATCCTTCAACAATCCCTCCAGGCCCCACTCCAGCACCCAGCCCACCAGTGGCAGCCATCGACAGCAACACCCATCAGACAAACCCCTGTGAGGGGCTGGAAGACCCCCTGGCACAGACACGATCTGAGCCAGAGCCAGGGCTGCTCAGCCTTGGGAAGCAAAATGGGTGTTCACCCCACAGCCAGGGTGCAAATTCTGACCCCTTGTACAAACTTGGAGTCCAGTGGCTGAGCATGGCTCTTCACCAGGCAGGGCTGCATCCAGAAAAGGAGGTGTCACATCCTGATGGAGCAAGGCTTTGCTACCCAGCTGCCTCTGAAAACCCGGCAGGGGAAAGTCCTGAGCCAGAGACAAAATCATCCTTGGGGTTACCCAAATCTCCCAGTTCAAGCCCCAGCTCCCTTAACATCCTTGGCAAATCTCTGTGGGGAGGGCGCCTACACCCCAAACTTCAGATCCACTGTTTAAAAAAAAACCAAAAACCCAACAACAACAAAAAAAGATTAAAATCTTTCTCCCCGGTGAGGTGCAGAGAAACACTTGCACATTCGGTGCGGTCGTCAGCAACTCCTACACCACCCCCCACATACGCCGCTGCAAGGGGAGAGCAGAAGGGGGTTTATAGGCACCTACAAAGAAAAAAGAAGATTTCTGCGTAATTTGGTTAATCACTCAACTGAACAGAATGAATCCATAGGAGACTGTCCTGCACTCCCCGAACAACTCAGTCGCCCATGGGGCAACAAAACCTCCGTGGCCGGTACAAGCATCACCTCCCTCTAACAGAACCACAGCAGTGACCCTTGGAAAAGTCCCAAATCCCAAATGCAACTCCCAGTTTGAACATACTGGCAACAGCAAATGCAAAAAAAAGGGTTTATCAAGTCTTGGAATCACCAGAAAAACTCATGGTGCTGTCGAAAGGGACCCAACAGAAGCCCATGGACCTCGGCATCCTCGGTGCTTCTTCCCCTCAAAAGCTTTCAGTCACTAAAGCTAAATTCAGATCACTCGTAAATAAAAGGGAAAGGAAGGGAAGGGAAGGGAAGGGAAGGGAAGGGAAGGGAAGGGAAGCAGCTTGCTGGCCCAGAAGCCAATTACAACAAATGGAAAGTGTTTTGCTTTTTAATCTTGTGATTTTTTTAGCTAATCTCTCATTTGGAAAGGAACGACTGGCTCAGCAGCAGGATGCTGCTGGGGGATACAGCATGTGTAGAGTCCTGGCTGGAATGGAAACTCAAGCCCTTGCTCTCCATTTCTGTCCTTTTTGGGTGGATTTATCTTGTTTTTTTCTCAGAATGACTGTACAGGGGCAGAGAAACAATAGCAGAACTTTGGGAAACTTCTGAACAGGGGATTTTGCTGTGTTCCTGTCTGTCTTTTCTGAAGAGGGGAGTTTTTTCAAAATACTCTTTTCACTTTGAGTTTTTCACCAGTTTGCATGGGAGGGTTTGGAGGTGGGAAAACCTTCCCCAGCCCCTGTAGACCCTTCTGCTTTTGTGGGCTTTGCCCTCCTTGGGAGAAAAGCCAAGTCTTATTCCTCACCTGCCCAGAGATCATGGAATCACAGAATTACAGAATCATTTCAGTTGGAAAAGACTTTTAAGGTCATCAAGAGGATGCTTTTCCTGCTGCAAAGGAAGTCCCATTCTGGGGAAGTTCATAAAAATGAGAAGTTTTAGAAGTGAAAAGGACCTCACACACCCAAAAATGGGTTTGTTTCCTTCTCCAGCCCTGGGCAAGACCTCGACAGAATCCAGCAAAAGGGGAAAACCACACCCAGCAGTCCAGAAGAAGACAGGACCCTCCTTACCCGCCACCACTGGACAGCATACCGGAGCTGGGAACCAGTTGGAACCTCTTCACCAATCCAGATTCTCCCAAGCACATGGAGAGAGCCAGAGGAGGGAGGAGGCCACTGGATGCCATCCCCAGAGCCCATAAATTACAGCAGGGAACAGAGTGGCGTTTGCCCTATTTCTTATCTGCTTGGAAATTGCACTGCTTTCCCAGCTGCAAAGGCAGCTCTGTTCCCAAGAATTTCAGCAAAGCCATGACCTCTTTCCAGGATCATACAGTATATGGTGGCGGGGAGCCAGGGCTAATTATAGGCACAGGAAAAGGGGAGAGAGGCATTTGGAAAAGCTCTACCTTCCCAGCCATGGGGAGCAGGACAGCACAGCCCCAGCCAAGCCCCCAACAGGAGCACCCCAAAGGGCTGCGAAACCCAGGGACGGAGAGCAAAGCTCAGGGATCCAGTCCTCCTGGACTTCACTATCCTCATTTTCTGGAAAGATGAAAGCCAGCATAAATCTCATCTCACAACACTTCACAATTCCAATGTGCTCTGGTGTAGAGGGGAAGCCCCTCGGGGGGAGCGGGATGACCACTGCCCCAGCACAGGTCGAGCGTCAACACAGCACCACCCAGGCCATGGCAAGAACCAGAGTCTGTCAGTCCTGCACCTGGAATCGGAGAGGTTTGGGTTCCCTGCAGAGCCCATCTCCCAAAGGTGAACGATGCCACAAGCCCCTCACTGTGCCCTTGTGCCCCTGCACTGCCCAAAAGCACAACCTGCAGAGATGTTCCCCAACCTGGAGGCAAATAAATGTACATTAATTTTAATGCCAGTCAATGCTCTCAAGCAAAGCCACGTGCAGGCTTAGAGCCGAGTTCATTGTCACTTGCTGAGCACTGTCACAGGAGCCACCTCCCTCCCCTGACCCGCTGCAGAAGTGGACAAGGACACGGTGACACGTGCCCACGAGACCTCCCAGCAGGGAGGAGGCTGGGCAGGAAAGCACAAAACAGGCAGCAACTCTTAGAGCCACCAGGGTCCTCTTCAGAGCCACATTTCTGCACCAAACAAAACCTGGGGAAGGTAAAAATCCCACCTGATGGTTTTTTTGAGGGAGGAAAAAGAAAAGCCAGGAACCTTGTCGCTTGCTGCAATGGTTTTAATTTTCCACCAAATTAACTCAAGTCTCGACTCTGGCTGCCGGCAGATCCCCTCCCTGCCTGCTCGCTGCCGTGTGTGCCTGCGCATGTGGGAATGTGTGGGTGTGTGGGTTTTGTTTTGCTTTCTGCACTGGCTCTGCAGACCATCTCCTGCTCTTGCCGATCGCAGCCCGCAAGGCTCAGCCCTGCTCCATTATCCGGCAGGGTGGACTTCCCACTTCTCTGGCTATAGCCTCGTGTGGGGCCACTCTTCTCCTCCAAGAACTTCTCGAAGCGTGGCTTGCGGGTATCCCAACCCTCTGGGTGCTGCAGGGCTGTTGCCACTGCCAGTCACCCCAAGAAGGTCCCTGTGTGAAGGGGAGGGTGCCGAGGCTGGGCGCTGCGGAGTGCGGGCATGGCTGGGACAGGCTGGGACAGGGGACTGGCAGCACCAGGCAGGGCACCAGAGCAGGCTCCCAGTGGGAGAGCACTTCTCACTAAAGGAAGGAATCTGCCTGCACATGGCGGGTGCAACTGATGCCCTTTTCTAAGGCTCCTCTAACAGTGGGAAGGGGGTTCATTGCACACCAAGTTTGCCCTGCTCCTGGCGAGACCCTTGGGATCACCTCCCGCCAGCTTTCTGGATAATAACTCCATCGAAAACCTTGCCCTTGGCACCCGGCCCTGGCACTGCAGGTGCTCCCAGAAACGCTCCAAAGGCCGACCAAGCCTCGGTACAAACCAAAATCAGCACTTCCTACGTGACACCCCCCTCCTCTGCTCCAACGCTCCAAATGGGCACATCAAGGAATAGAGGGGAAGACAAACAGAAACAACTTCCCCACAGCTCACACCAAAGACCCCGGTACCACCGGCACCTATTATCCACCCAGCAGCAGGATGGAGCACAGACACCCATCCCCGCAGAGCTGGGCCCACCTCGCCAGCGCTGCCGGCACATCCCGGTGGGGCACGTGGCCTCAGCAGGGCTGACACAGCCCCTTCCCACTCGGCTCCGCGGGCGCCGCCACGCACAGCTCAGCCCTAACGGGATAACAAGCTCACAATGAGATCCTAATGAAGGATTAGCGAAATACAGTTTAAAGAGATTAAGGCTGGGTGCAGCACTGAAACTTTTTTATTTATTTAATCTTTTCCTGAGAGCCCGGCAGAGGTGAGACACAGATTACAGCCAACATGGATGGAGCTGGCATTTACCGCTGGCTCCGGCGACTCGGGATGGTTTTTGCATCGTATTCGTGCAAAGAGGGGCCAGGGCTGTAAAAAGCATGGAGGAACACACAAAAAATGGCTTGTGGCGCCTGCAAGCCCTGCCCAAGGCACTTCACAGCCAGCCAGAGGCTTCCTTCATCTCTCCCCTCCCACACCAGTCCCTTCCCATCTGCATCCCAGCTGCGCCCAATGCTCTCAGTCCCGTTCATAATGACTGTTGATGTTATCCGCCTGAGCTGGAGCCTTCCAAGGAGCCCCAGGGAAGCAGGTACTCAACTCTCATTCAGGGAAAGTTATTAATAGTAATTTCTTGGCTCTACACAAACAGAGCAAGAAGTCAGCCCTGGCCTGGGAGAGCTTGGCGTGACTGCCAGCCCCACGTGCTCCGAAAGGTCAGGAGTCTGGTTCGCCCCCAAATCAAACGAGGATGTTTAAAATAGAAAGCAACACATCTGGGGTTGCTTTTTGGCTTGTTTTGACCACTCATATTTTTTCTGCAACCACCACCACCACCAATTTTCTCCTCCTGAGAAAGGGCAACGTGACTGTCACCCCATCAAGGGAATCCAGGAGGGGGAATTTGCTAAACCAGCCCCAAGAGTGCTAATGCCCTGGGGGAAATGGGCAAGCAAGGCTGGTGCTGGGGAACAGGCTCGTCCCATGAGCAGTGGGGCGACTGCTCAAACCCACCCCTCATTTCAGCCAAGTCCTCAAAAGCCACGCGACAACAGGGAGGTGGGGAGCTGAGCAACATCCCTGTTGAGAGACTACAAAACAAATCAAATGAAGATGTTTGGAGCAGATCCAGATGTTTATTAGTGACGCACATGGAGGTATAAATAATTATCCGGTAGGAATTTTGTTCACAGGCAGCTCTCCCTTATCTAATCAGATCTCTGTGCGACATTGCCCCCGCCTCCCCCCGCTTCAAAAGTCTTGAGAAAACCAGATGCAAAATAAAAAAACCTCACTAGGGGCACCAATTTAATCCCATTAATCACTGGATACTGGGAGTAGAGCTGCCAGCACTCAGATCTCATCCAGGCACAGCTCAAGGGAGTATTTTTTCCTCCAGCAGCAGCACTGGCAGAGGGTCAGATCCTGCACAAGGGTGCAGAGAAGGGCCAGGAGCTGAACGCTCACACCCTGCCCCATGCCCAGCACCAGGCACAGGTAATGTAGCATCCGTGGGGACAGGAGCCACCATGGCGTTGGCTGGGCCCCTCCACACCAGCGCAAGGAGCTGGGCAAGCTCTCGCCTGTAAGAAACCAACTGCTTAAAATACACTGGCCAACAAACCCCTCCCTTGTCTGCCTGCGCGGTACTGACCGGCCTCTCCACCGCTCGGACACTGCAATTACCTAAAAATAAATGGACCACAAACCTTGAGAGGCCAAATGGCTGAGGGGGATGAGGACGGCAGGGAACGTGCCCCAGAAGCACCGAGCCAGGCAAGCTGGAGGGACCAGCAGCCATGAGCAGCTGTCACGGCACCACTGTGAAGCCCAAGCCAAAGGGTTCACATGCGACCAAAAAACAGGTAGAAAAAAGGCTTTAACAGCTCAAAAACACCACCTGAGCTGATTTTTCCCGGCCCTTAGCATCACCTAGCCCATGGGAGGTGCCAGCCCCCTGAGCCGCACCACCGCCTCCGACATCAGCAGCCCTTCACCCCGCCAATCCCCCGCCAGCATCTCAAATGGTTTTCCAAAAATTTAACCAACCCAACCCACCATAGGCGAGGCTGCAGAGGGTTTTGCAGAGGCCAGAGAGGAGCAGTGTTGGAAACTTACTGTAGGAAATTGGCCGCTCGGCTCCAGCTCCTTGTCCCTACTGGTGGGAAAGTCTATAAATCTCTAATAAAGAAAAAAAAATCCCCTCCCATTTTATTTCTTCTCTCTTCCCCCTTCCAAAGGATTGCGAAACTGAGAGGGCAGCCGGGGCTTGGATTTGCAGCATTTCTGAGTTCCTACAGAGTCTGGGCTGCCTGCCACCAGCAACAGCGGCTCTGGGGGTGTGGAAAAAGGGAGGAAAAAAAATAAAAAGAAGAAGAGGAGTAAAAAAAAATATATAAAAAAAAGGCCTGTTTATTTTGGGGGATGAGAGAGAAAACTTGCACTGCACAAAGCAGGGTGGAGGGGGAGCAAGGCTCTGGCACTCCTGCAGGCACCACGCGTTTGGGAATCAAAAAGGTTTGGTGAAAACGCATGGATTTTGGGTGGGAATACTGAGCTTGCAGAGGATGCTCTTTCCCAGAGTGTACCTGGGCAATAAGCAATCTCATATAGAGGGAGGGGCAGCACCTCCCGGGGCAGCTGGACCCCCTCAAGGGCACCCACGGGTGCCAGGGGCGGCTCTGTCCTGCCTTGCCCTGCCCTGACGCGGTCCCAGGAGCTGTAAGGGGAATTACTGAAGACAGGCTGGAGGAAAAGCCTGCTCCAGCCGTGACCCAGATTCCCCTCCAGCCTGATCCCTCACTGAAGTCATAATCCTTGGAGGGCTTCTGGTCCTTTTTTTTTTTTTAATACATCCCTGAGCGTTGCCATGGTGACGAGGGGGATGCTATAATTTCAGCATTATAGACTTCAGCGTGAGAACAGGAGGGAGAAGGTGGTGGAAATATGGATGAGCTGCACTGGTAAAGCATTTAGAGAAAAAAGAATTTAAAAAAAAAGAACCAAGGCAGCATCTTGGCTTGGGCAGCAGAGGCTGGAGGAGCAGGGCCATGTCACAGCTGAAGGGATGCAGGGGATCACGGAATCATGCAATGGTTTGGGTTGGAAGGGACCATAAAGCTCATCTCATTCCACCCCCTCTAATGGGCAGGGGCACCTTCCACAAGACCAGGTCGCTCCAAGCCCCGTCCAACCTGGCCTTTGGCACTTCCAGGGATGGCGCAACCCAGGCAAACTGTCAGGGCCTTACCACCCTCGGAGAGAGGAAATTCTTCCCAATATCAAACCTAACCCTGCCCTCTGTCAGTGTGAAGCTCTTCCCCCCTTGTCCTGTCACTCCAGGCCCTTGTCCAAAGTCATCTCCAGCTCTCTTGGAGCCCTTCAGGCACTGGAAAGGGCTCTAAGGTTTACCTGAAACCTTCTCTTCCCTCGAATAGGGACCTGCTTCTCTCCCTCGGCCAGAGGACCCACTTTGGGGCATCGTTTGGGCAGCAGCTTCCCTGGTCATGGATGCTCCACACCCCGCAGGGCTTTGGGGGATGCAGGCTGCCACCCTGCCACGACACAGCGACAAGTCCTAAATCCCCCAGCAAACCTTGTGGAACCTGACACAGCCCTGAGCAGGAATACTTTATTTTGGGGTGGCCTTAGCCCAGACCACCACAGCTCAGCACCCAGCCAGTGCCAAAACTTTGCAAAGAAGCAGCTCCAAAAGAGCTGCCCTCCCCTTTTGACCTCTATTTCCTCCCACCTTTCCTTTCCGCCTGCTCTGCCCATAGCAGGTCCCCACAGTATCCCATCGCCAGCAGGATGTGGGAGACCCTGAGTTCCTGTCCAGCTCCCAGCTGGAATAAAACCCACCACTGCCTGTGTTTTTGCAAGGGCATGAGATACCTCTGGGTGTTCTTAATGTCACACTACCTTGGTTCAGCCCCGGAGAGCCCCGGGGCTGGTGCCTGCGAGTTTTCAGGCTGGTAGGTGACCTGTGACCCCACAGGAGGGATGAACCAGGAACCCGACAGCTTCAGGCCCCTCCAGACCCTAGGGACCTCAAGCTCTCCTGCGGCACAGAAATAGCAAAACTGCACGAACAGAAGCCAAACCACTTTTAGCCATGTTTCCACCCCGCTCGCACCCCTTCCCACCCCATTGCTGGGCACTGAACCGGCACCTGCTGTGACGAAAAATTTCCGAAAGACGCACAAATAAAAATAAGATCGTACACAAACACCTCTGCCCAAACCCAGACCAACGGCCCATAACTCCATCACAAGACAGACGGGTTGCCAGGGACTCATGGGGTCCCAAAGGAAGCCAGACTGCCTCGGGGGATGCCAGGGCCACACCCCATGTGAGTGGGGAGGTGAGAAAAAGCTCTGGTCTGGTGCACGGTACTTGGCTGCGCGTTCTCTGGCCGTGCAGCCTGCACTCCTCAGCCTCTTTGAGGGGTAGGAGAAAGATCCTGACCACAAAACCTCGGTGGCTGGTGTCGGGGGCATTGAGACATCACTGCCTCATTCCCACACTGGTGCCCCAGTGCCTGGGCACAGTTCAGTGGGGATCCTCGAAGGGCAGGGTCTCCTGAGCTCAAAATGCCTAAATAAAAGTACAGCACATCACTGCAAAAGTGGGAACTCCAAGCGCGGGGTGGCAGCGGGTGCCAAGGACCCCCCACCAAGACTCAACACACTCCTTCCTTGCTGCAAAAAATCTTGCATAACCCCAGCAGAAAAAATATTGCGAGTGTTTTGTTTCCATGCCCGAAGGGGAGCCAAACCCCCAAATTACCACCTTCAGCACCTGATCTGTCAGGCCTTGGGCCATGAGGGCGCTTGCAGCAGTGCCCCAAGGTCCAGATTTAGCCTCAAAGGTATTTATCTCTGAGAAGCTAAAACCAAAGCTTCATTTGCATAACAAAAAGACCCCGATGCTCGGTGCAAGTGGGCTGTCAGGGGGAGAGGACATGCAAAGCAGCCTCCCTCGCCAAGCAAAGGCACTGAAGGTCACCCAGACGGATGCTGAGCTCGCACTGGCTGGTCCTCTCCACTGGAAAGGACAAGGCAAGAACATCTTCCCATAAGGAAAGCATCTTCCCAACCTTCCCACTTCCACCTCGTCCAGTTGGAGCAGCCCTCTCCAGCGCAAAGGCAGGTGTGAAATCCGGCTAGATAGAGCACACACTCACATCTGGCCCTAAAGCTGGAAGACCTGAGGTTTTTTCCAAACTCTCTCAATCTGTGTTCAGAGCTGGGCTCACCATTTTCCTCTCCTGGGTGCCAGTGGCCAGCGTGAGGACAGGCGGCTTTGACCTCTCAGGAGTAGTGCCCCCAGGGAAGCAGGAGGCAAGGAACCCAACCCTTGGCTTCTCCTCAGCAACACCCAAATGCACCTCCCACGAGCCCTGGAGCCCCCAGGAGCAAGCAGGAATTCACCCCACCGGGACCCCCACCCCTCCCATGGGCGCAGGCGGAAGGCGCAGCAGCTCCATGCTCAGCTGTCTGACACATCAGCTCAGCACCTGCTGCCATGCCGTGTCCGCAGCTCAATCCGGCACCTGTGCCATTGGTTTGGGACAAAGTCCCTTCGGGAACTGGCGCCACCCGACTCCCCAACTCCTCCTTATCTCACACCAGCGTACACCGAGTCCCCTCCTGCCCTGCCATCCTCACAGCTCACTCAAAGCTCAACTGTGCCAAAACCCCAGAGGGTCACACCAAACCCAATAAAGCATCGCTGTGCCCCAGGCCGCCCCAAGAGCCAGATGTTCACCTCCCCTCCGCAAGGAAACGCCAGCTCTGGGGAGAGGATTGATGGAAGAGCAAGAAGCAGCCACCAGCTGCCGCAGGAAGAGCCTTGGCTGCCTTCACCACCAGCATCTTGCTCCAACCATTTGTTCTGCTTCTATTTTCGAAAGCGCTGGGGCTCAGCACTCCATAGATCCCAGCCTCCCTCCCAGCCTCCCCACCGCCGAGCGAGGCGACAGATTTCTGCTAAGAGGTAGCGCCGGCTCCGCTCCCTGTCTTGGCAGCGGCATCCACGCAGGGCTGGGGATATTTTTGAACGAGCGAGCCGAGAGGTGCTAGTTTTCCCGGCGGCTCGTTGCCGGCGCGTGGGAAGGACGGCCGTGCCGAGTCACGGAAGGTTGAGGATGGATCCATCCGTGATTGATCCCTGTGCTTAAAACCCTGGAGACGGGGCATCGAGTCCTCCTAAGTCATGCAAAGCGAGATGTCCAGTGGCACATGGAGCTCTCTGGGAAAGCATCACCCAAGGGACAAGGCTGGAGATGAGGCCTGGCTTTGGCCACATCCCAACTCCCTGAGCTCTTCCTGGAAGCCCCCACACTGGTCCATGCTCTCAGAGGAGAGCTGGCATGCACACACTGCCCATGCGATCCCAAGTGCTGCTCCTCACCGGAACACTAGATGGAAAACTGCCCCAAGCCCATGTCCAAGTAAGCCCTGCCTTCACCCAACCCTTCCACATCCTGTTCCAGTTACTGAAATAAATTTGCTGCTATCGAAGGGTTTTCCTAGGGGCAGAGACATGTTTCCAGGGAACATGTGGTTTATCCCTGGGATAAAGCCGAGGGTTGGAATGAGATGATTTTTAAAGTCCCTTCCCACCTAAACTATTCCATGAGTCTGTGATAACTGTGCCTGGAGGCACCCCCTCACCTCCATGACCTCCCCAGTGGTGTCAGCATCAGAGACACGTGGTGACACACGCACACACTTTGCTTTCCCCCATGGTTCTTCCAGCAAGTTCTGAACCAGTCCAAGCACTGCGTGCCAGGCTCCATGACCAACAGAGCCAAAGCCAGAGCTCCCTGCAGGGGAATTTTAAAGGCCAAAAATTCGCACACAATTCCCAGCAGGAAGAGGGTGCTCGTGGCAGAGCCAGGCTCCAGCAACACCAGGATTTTAACAAACTGTGGGGTCTTCAGCCGCTCCAATCTGCCACCCATCATCGAGCCGAGCAGCACCAGGGTCCCCACCCAGAGGAGGTGTCAGGGGTGCCACAGGACACCGCATGCCAAGGATGGACACCATTCCCAACCACTGGCATTTGGACAAAGCGGGCTGTTCCTCTAGGGCTGGCAGCTTACTCGGACACCAGCAGGAAGCCTGCGGGTACCAGCTCCACGGGCACATTTATCATGATATTCAGACAAAGCACAACAGTTCAGCCCTCACCTGTACTTACAAACACACAGCCACCCTCTGCCTCTGTACACCCAAAATGGGTGGAAAACACCCATTTCTTGGCTGTCCCAAGCTTGCAGAAGGTCCTTCCCCAGGGATGCCACCTCAGACCAAGAGCACCCATGCCTGGAGCCCGATCCCTGCCATTCCCTGCCCCAGCCCCTCATCACAGTAGTTTATCTCCTGCTTCCAGCACTGAGCACAGCGGCTGCGAGGCAGGACGGTCTTGGTGACTGCCTGTGCAAAATAAAAAAAGGCTGGTCGGTCAAAATAATTTGTCCACATTCTTTATCGTAATTTTTTTCTTCCCTGCCAGTGGAAACTCCTGCTCCGGCACCATGTCTCAAGGTTACTGCTAGGGATGGGGGAGGATTTCAGGTTTTACAACTGAAAAATTCCAGACAGAAACCCAGAAACGTTGCCAGTTTTTTACTGAACAGAAGTTCTTTATCCAATTAATTTAATTTATTTAACTTACATATTCGTTTTTACACTTGATGCAGCAGGTTTAAGCAAGGTCTGTTTTTTTCAGCCCCCCAAATTTTGTCTGCTTTGATAGAAAATTCTCACTGACACTGTGAACATTTCCCATTCTCAATTTCTTTTTTAAGGAAAACCAAACCAAACAAATCTGACCCCACATATCTTCCCCACCTGCACGACATCGGATGTGTTCCTGGGTATGGCGCCTAGCAATTTTTCCCTGAAGTCTTCCAATAATTGGAAAGGAAAAATTTAAGAGTAAAAAGAAAAAATTCATCTTCAAAATAAGAAAAGAAAAAAGATGCTTTCGAAAAGGATGGAGGAAAGTCACTTTGTTCCAAAACGCACTTCCATTTAAAAAGGAAGATGAAAACTTCCAAGTAGGGCTATTTATAACCACTGCTTATATCCATCAATAACACCTTGCACCTGAAGCTCCACCACATCCTCTGCAGCAGGTACCCCCAGGACGACAGCCCCAGCACCCCCGGGGCCTTGAGCTGCAAGATCCATCACACAGGAGATGCTGATAATCCCCCTATGGCAGGAGGAGGAGGAATCCCACCAGGAATCCTAAGATGATCCCTTGGCAGCCCTGGGGTGGGCTCGGGTCAGGAACCTGGCCCCGTAGGCAGGTGCTGCTTCCCAAATCTCGTTACCACTTTTTGGGGATGGAAAAAAAAGTTTAAAAAAAAATTCAGGAGCCATGGATTTGTCCTGCATTCTTCCAAAAAATAAAGGCTGATGCAGCAGCCATGCTGTAGTGGGAGGTCACCCTTCCCCACAGCCCCCGGGCCCCCACCCGTGCCCCAAGTACCCCAGCTGGGGGGGGGCTCCAGGCACCTCCTCCTAGAAGCGGTTTGGGGTTTGTGCCGGACACTTGCTGGAAGCTGTTTGAAGCTCTGGAAAGAGAAACGATTCCTCCTCCTCCTCTTCCTCCCTGCCCAGAAATAGGTCATTTAATTACCCCCTTTCCAACCCCAAACACCACTGACTCAGGACAGGAGGTGGGAGCGCTTCCACCCCGCGCCGGCTCATGTCCAGCAGCAGCCCAAAGCTGCTGTTCAAGGCTTTGACCTTGAACCATTGTGCCAGCAGGAGCCGGCTGTCAGGGCACAGCCAGCACAGATGACAGGGGCTCAGCTCCCCACCTCTGCATTCCACCCACTGCTGGTCACTTAAGGCAAGGAGGGTCGGGCCATGGGTGCTGCCGACCCCCTGTGCAGGGCCGTGTGCTGCCTCCGGGAAAACCAAGGGCTAATTGCAAGCTGGGAAATCCTACGTGTCCTGCTCGGCACAGAGTGAAACGTGTGGCCCCAGCACAGTCCGGTCCAGCTGCTTCGGGATGGGACACCACGGTGGCTCCTGGGTGGTGGCTGGAGCCTGACACATCCCAGCAGAGGCATCGTGCCACCCTTCCAGCCTGTCCTCACCGCGTGCACCAGGCCACCCGCCCGGCACCGCTCTGCCTACTCAGGCTTCGTGCTTGGCAGCAGAAGAGCAGCACTGCTCTGCTGGGGACTAGAGAGGCACGAAGCTATTTAAAATCCCACTGGGCACCATGGCAGTACCCAGCATTGGGAACAGGCCCCAGCAGCTGTTTGTAGCATTCCAGCACTCAACCACAACCAGGACATCTCACCATGACCAGGTGACACGGATGGTGGCAGCAAGGACCCACCACCATTGCATGCACCTCATCTCACTGCCCCCTTTTATATAGGGGAACGTGCTCACCTATAGCTCAGTAGCAGCCTGGGAATTGTGGAGCAGCTGCTGTGTCTCCCCAGCATTGGCATGACCCACATGAAAACAGGCCAAGTTTCCCCAAAAACCTCTTCCCATGCAGCTTAGAGACCCAACTCCCCCATTTTTTGAGCCCCCATTTAAGAGAAAGCAAACCTGGACCCCACCCCCCCAAAATATATCACTCCAAACTGGACTATTTATCAAACCTTTGCTCTCCACGTGGGCACTTTTTTCAGGATTTTTTAAAGGATGCAGGTTCTTGTCTGTTTTGCAAGCAGTGGGGAGCTACAGCAGGGAGACACCAAGAGTGAGGGGAAAGGAAAAATTAAAGAAGAACCACAAGCAAAGCAAAGTGGAGTGCAAGATGCAAACCGACAGATCCGGGGAGGCAGAGCTGCTGGCAGGCAGACGGCGAGATCCATCTTGAAAGCAAAAGCAAACTGCTGCTCACACAGGCAGAGGGAAAAACCTAGAGGTCTTCAGCAGCGCCTGAGCTCTGATCAAACAAAGTGATTAACAAATTTCAGCTTCTTATTGAAAGCTTTTCTAATCAGAGGAAAAAAGGAAAGGAAAAAACAAAACCAAACCCCTGAGAGTCACATTAAGTGGTGAAGTCCCAGACAGTGTTGAGGGGAGGTGAGGGGGTGATGCACCCCACAGTCCTGCTGGCACAGGGAGGGCAAGCGCACCCAGGGGCACCCAGGGCTCATCCCATGGCACCAGCACGGCCACACGTTTCCGTGCCTCCCCAACCTTCCCCCTCCTCCCCTTCCTCCTCCTCACTGTGCTGGGCTCAGCGGCAGAGCCGAACCTTCCCAGGAGCAGGACTGTCATCTGCAATAGAGTCACCTCTGAACTCGGGATGGCTCGGCCTCCAGGAACTGCCAAAATAGCGATAAAAATAAGAAAGAGCCCCTGGCCCAAGGAGTTCACCCTCCGAACAGATGGGACAGCAGCAGGGTGAGGCAGGGGGATATTTTTAGCTCTGGTTGCAAATGGGGAAGTCCGGCACAGCATCGACACGGCAGCCCCAACACCGCCCGTGCAGCTCGCCATGGCTTGGGTCACCTCCGTGTGCACTCCTGGTATTAATAGGATTTAACAGGATGCTGCCTGCTCACTTCCTGAGCCTCAGGCACCACCTTCCAGGCTCGCTCACACCACCACAGCTCTACAGTGCATCTCACCACCACTGTCAGGGGCATCCAGTGGGGCAGCAGTGGTCCAGGGGAGCGGAGTCACTGTCAGCAACCCACAACCCTCTCTCTCTTTCCCCTTCATTCCCAAAACAGCCATGTCCCTGCACTCCATCACAGAGGAGAGATGCCATGCAGCACCCCGTGGCAGGTTCCTCCCAGCATGCTCCAGGTGATGCCAAGCTGACCCTGGGAAGCACTCTGACTTGGGAAAAGAGGGAAAAGCAATTTCTGCCCCTCACCACAGATGCTTTTTTAGGATTTTTCAGGTTCAAATGACTCGCCCAGCATGCCAGACGCATAGCTTGTAGCTGAGCCCTCCACACCTGGTTGAAGTCCTCCTGTTCCTTTGGGATGTGCCAGGCAGCATCTCCCCCCACCCTCATGTCCATCCTTCCTTCATGAACCAGGGCCTGCACCAGCATCAACACCTCCCTGCCACGCAGCTGCCGGCACCGGCTCCCAGCACAAGCCAGCACCACGGCAGCTGGGTCCCGCTCCCGTACTTTTCGTCCGACACTTTCAGCTTTGTTCTCCCTTGCACAAAGCCGCCGTGAGACTGCCCTGGCAGCACGAAGGGACCTTGAAGTGGATGCAGTTTATGACCATATTTAGGCTCCTTTATGTTGCCAGAGTCGCAGTAAAGGGCTGCAGCATTAAATGAGACTCAGACCCCACTTGTTTCACTTGGCAGCCTGGGAAAAATCCACCCCGGGTGACTCCAGCACCGTCCATGCCTCCGCCCTGCCCGCCTGGGGACAGCACGAAATAGCAACAGCCCTTTCCAGCTCTGCAGTTGCACTTCCCAAGAGGAGCCAGGAGCCCCACTGCCGTGGGGAGGGGGAGATTAAACACATTAACCACCTCCCCCATTCCGAGAACACCACCAAAGCACGGGGAAGCAAAGGGACGTGCCCAAGGTCACCTACTGACAAAGCCAGCACTTCCCAAGGTCCCAAGACCCCCCCAGCAGGACTGAGCACACACGGGGCTGTGACCGCTCAGCATGAGGAGCCCCCGAGCCGGTTTGTGCCGGGGGAGAGCCCGGGCAGGAGTGGAAGCCCTGAGCCACCTGACACAGGAGCTAGTGCCCCTTCAACATGAGCACATTAAATCTCGGCTGTGGCAGAGGCACCAGCGAAACCCGAGCAGTGGCCCCCACTGCTGTGGGGACATTGGCCACCTGCTCCGAGCCGGCACAAGTGCAGATGCCTCAGCTTGGCAAAGCCGCGACAACTGCAGGAGCTGAAGGGCAAGGTAGTGGGGGTGGAAAGGAGAAGCCATGAGGCCCATCCAGAGGTCCATGACCTTCAGGAGCCCACGGCAGTGATCCTGAGGGCAGGGCAAGCAGCTTGCTTTAAGCTCCAAAGGGACAGGCACAGCTCAGCGCTCCCAAGCCAGGGCCACCAGCACCAAATCGACTCAGGGAAGGAAAGAACATACCCAGAATAACCCTTATCTACACCTAAAACTTGCACCCCAGCCTGATGAGTGTCCCCATCGCGCTGAGGCCGGCACAGACCCGTCACCTTCGGCAGCAAGATTTCAGGCTGGCTGTCCTGGGACAGTGGTTTGAGAACACCCACCTTGGTGAAGCAATGCCAGCCCTAAAATCCATGCATAGCCATGCACTGTGGGAGAAGGGGCTTTAGAGGGACAGGATCAGGCCTTCCTGGGGTGGGGGCAGGCAGAAGTGCTGAGTTGAAGTGCCACGGGAATTTGCACCAGCACAGGTGTCTGCGTCCCTGCTGAGACCCCTGCCCACAGCAGGGTGGAGTTACCAGCCAAAACCGCGTGGCAGCTCAGACAGTTGTGGAGGATGAAGAGGGGGGAACAGCCCAGCTGGTGGCCGTGCAGAGCTGGGGGTACCATGGGGCTCCACAAGTGCACGGGGAAGAGCTGTGTGTGCGGCACGCGCATGTGTCTCACTGACCGTGTGCTGCTCTTGTGCGTGAAGGGAGAAAATTAAAATAAATAAAAAAATAAAAACCACCGACAAAGCCAAAGGGGTTTGGGAGCTGCAGGGAAAGGATAAGCTGCGGGCAAACCGGCGTCACAGATGCCGAACAGCCGCAGATGCCGGACGCCCTGTCACCGCATCCCTGCGCAGCATCGCCGGTCCCTCTGGCCAAGGAAGCGCTGGATGCCCCAGCATCCACGGGAGGCCGTGGCAGTGGTGACGCTGTTTGGCCCCACCACGATACCCTGCTCCGGCCGCTGTCGGATGGAGCTGAGGCATTGAGCCCCCCCCAGACAAACAATCCCAGCTGTCGGCTCCGGAGCCGGCGCCCGGCCAAGGCATGGACGCTCCGGGACTCGATTTACCACCGGCTCTCCCAAAATCTGCTCTTGCCAATCAAACCGCAGCCCCCACCGACACCCGGAGCCTCGCCGGCGGGTCCCCCCCGGCCCCATGTCATCACCCTACGCCCTGACGGAGAGGGCGCTCCCCAGCCCCCCGAAATCCACTGGGCCCTGCTTCTCCCCGCGTCCTGCCAGGCCGCAGCAGCTTCCATTCGGGGGTGGACGCAGTGTCGCGGGTGGGCTCATGGTCTGTCACCACGGGGGTCTCACGGGGACGTTGTCCACCGCCCCGGAGCGAGGTGGGCACCCCCAGTGCTGCTCCCACCCCATCGGCAGCACCCAGCGGGACCATCCCCGTGTGTCGCACCCGGCACCCGCATCCCCCCCGCGTCCCGCGTGCCCCCGTGTCCCGCACCCCCCTCCGT
>VYZT01058133.1:387298-423711 GCA_013400735.1 Pomatostomus ruficeps | reverse complement strand
CCGAGCCCGGGCGGGTGCTGAGGCGGGGAGGGGGGGATCGTAGCCGGCGGGGGTTGGGGAGTGCTGAGCCGGGACCTTCCCTCTGCCACCCCCAGGGTCTGCCCGGGCCCTGCTCGTGTTCCCCAGGGTGGGAGGGGTGTCCAGCCCCAGACCCGCGGCGGGAGCAGCCGTCCCAGGGTGATGGGGGCATGGTGGGTTCTCCCCCAGCTTCCATGGGGAGTCGGACTCCGGACAGTGGGTCAGTGGGGTCCAAGTGTCCCTAAAGCTACACGGGTGACATCAGCTGCCCGTGAAGGTCGGCGTTCTGCTGCCAGGATGCTGGATGCAGCACTCAGAGGCAGCGGAAGGTCCCAGTTCTGTGTGTGGCACCAGCACACAGCCCTCGTGGGTACGATGCTGCCTGGTGTCCCTGGACACAGCCCAGGGGCTGCTCCTGCCTCTGGTGTCCTCACTGCACTGGGCTCCTGGGGTTCCCGACCCTGCTCCGGCCCTTCCCACAGCGCCAGATCCTCAGCCGAGCACATGGCACCAGGACTGGCCTCCCCGTGCTCCTCGGCAGCAGGGCCACGGTGCCCAGACTCCGCTCCAAGTCGGGGCACTGCATTCCCAGCTCCTCCAGTAGCTGCAACCCAGATAAATCACTCTGTGCGACCCGAATGAAATCCAACAGGTCAAACAGTGACTCCCACCTCCGTGCCAGGACAGTTTGGGGCTGTGAATTGGGGCAGGAATCTGGTTTTTAGGGGGTTGGGTGACTGGTTCTGTTCCCGTCTCTCCACCACGTCCAGTGCTGCTTATCCAGAGCCTCAGAGCAGTGCCGGCAGTGGGCACAAGCATCCTTGGGGCTGGGGGGATGCAGACCACCCACCGACACCCCCTGTCTTCACTGAGTGGCATGGTGGAGGCTGGTGATCCCACTGGATGAGCTCTCCCACTGCTGGGAATGCTGGAGGAATGCCATATGGCAGGGCTGGGGGCCAGCATGGGGCACAGGCTTTCCTTTCCCAGGGACGCATGTGGCATGGCGGGCCTGGGCAAGCTCTCACGTGCCACACAAAGCAGTAAAAATTAAAATCAGGCTGGTGTGGGACTGCTCCTGGCAGAGAAAGACTGGTGCCAGGGGTCAGAGCCTCCACAGTAGATGTTTCATGGGTCTCCCTGACTGCCAGAATGCAGCCCACCTTCCATACTGGTGACATGGAGCTGAGATGAGCCTGGTGCAGCTCCAGTGCCCCATAAGACAGGAATACTGAGTGATGGCTCTGTCACATAAACAGTCACTGTCCCAGCTCAAGCGGGGCTAGGGGCCAGTGACAGGGACGTCCCAGCCCTGTTGGGTCACATTCAGCTGGAGCACTGGGAATACGAGTGCTCCCAGTGTCGCTGGAGCACAAATCCAGTGCAGGCGAGCTGCTGGCCATGGGGACAGAGTCACTGTGTTTTCACCCAGGTGATGTCCATAGCCATTAATGCAGCAGCACGTGGTCCCCCTGCACTGGTCTCCATGACACAGGGCACTGTACAAGCCCAAAACCCACAATTTTCCCCCCAAAGGCCTGGAATGACGTGGTACGGGGCTGGGGTGTGCTCCCGTCATGGCTGTTCATCATAGCCAGCTCTGCCCTGAGTGCCATCCCAGGCCGGGAGGGCAGGAAGAGGTTCTCTGATGCCAGTGACTCAGCTGAGGGGGTTGTTTTGCAACACTCTGGGTGTGGGAGGCTCCTGGTGCGTGGAAAGTAGGCGGCAAATTATCCGAATTATCTGAGGTGTGTGGTGAGCTCAGGGCCCAGGGAGGCTGGTGGGCGCAGAGCAAGCCAGGGGGTGATGGACCTGCACCCAGAGCTGGGGTAGGGGGTCTCACTCCAGGGCCCTCAGCGGGTGCTTGAGGCTGGGATGGTGATTGGGATGGGTTTCCCCAGGTGGTGCCCATGTACCTTCCTCACACTGATCTGGGACAAAGAAAGCAAAGGCACGAGGGCAAGAGATAAAGAAGGTCTCAAGAGAGAGGCCAGATCTGACCAAGCACCACTGGTGGCGTGGGCACCTCGGCCATAGCCACCCCTCTGACTCAGTGACACAGTTTCCTGCTGGCTCCTTCCCCCATCCCAATATGTATTTCTAGTGGACTTTTCAGTGTGTTTGGCTTTTTTGGGCTGTTTGTTGTCAGTTAGTTATTTTATTATATTTATTGTTAGAAATAAAGCTATTTTTAGCACGCTGTTGGTTTAGATAGAGATGGGATTAGTCATCTCACCAAGAGCTGTTTGCAGTCTCTCCTCAAGGATTCTCTGGGGTTTGTTTTCCAATCAACTGAGATCATGTATCCAAAGAAATAAAAAATAAAAAATAGTCAGAAACACGCAGCAGCCGCGCTCTGGTGCCTCTCCATGAGTTACGGGATGGAAACGAGGGAAGGATCCAACCCAGGATATTTATGAGACAAAGACGAGAACATTACTATGAACCTCAAAGTATTTTGGAAAGTCAGTTTGAGCTGCCCTTTTTTTTTTTTTTTTTTTTTTTTTTTTTTTTTTTTTTTTTTTTTTTTTTTGTCTCTTGGGAACCGAATGCTGAGTAACTCCCTTCCCACACCAGGCTGCTACTTTGTACAGCTGGTGCGCAGCCTCTTGACAGTGGAAACTGCTTTCCCTTGCCCTATGCCAGCGGGAAGGAGGCAGGACTCCTAGGTCTTCTGAGATATGCAGCCACCTACACCCTCAGGCTATTGAAAAAAAAATATAAAAAACACCCAAAAACCTAAAGTGGGAAAGACATTTGTTACTTTCCTGCACAGAGCTCAGGGAGGGGAGTGGTGTGAGGGCTGGGGGCAAAGCCAAGAGGCCAAGAGCAGCGTCTTGTACTGCGGAGAAGCATCTCCACCCTCCTTGCCATGACTTTTGTCTGTCTCTGCCAGTGTTCCTCCCTCTGAACCAAGTGGGAGCAGAGTTCCATGCGAGTTTTGGGGAGACCAGTTTGGCTCTTAAAGATTGGGGTTGGGTGCAGGGAGGAATCAAAGTTCGTGGCTCATCTCGTCACTCACTGGCGTGGAAGTGCTGCTGCCGGCTCGTCCCTGGCAATGCCGGTGCCCTTGGTATGCGGAGCTGAAAGCGAGGGAGGGGGATGGGGGTCCTGTCATGCCACATCAGCTGGACCCTGGCCCGGGGTGGGGGTGATGCCCTTGTCAGCTGCACAGCCCATCTTTGGGGACAGGGAGAGGAGTGGAGCTGGGCACGGAGATGCACTCACGGGGTCAATCGCAGCTCTCCAGCCCCGAGCCGAGGGAGAGCCCCGGTGAACGCCAGGCTCTCTGCCAGCCCTGTTCCCGGGGCACCCGTGACCTCCTGCCTGTGCTGGGATGACATGCCCAGGGCACCGCACAGAACCCTCACTGCCTGCCCGCCCTGCGCGAGGACAAGAGTGGCACACGTGTGGTGACAACGCGGGGGGGCCGTGCGGGCGGGGAGGAAGCGTCGCCTTCACGTGGGCCCTCGGGCCCCCCCCGCCGCCCACCCCGGATTATTTGCCCTCGCAGCTGGCGGAGGTCCCAGCATATGCCGGGGCGGGGGACACAGGACCCGTGGAGCAGAGCTGCCAGCGATGCTCCCGGGCGACCCCGCAAAGCTGGGTGCGGGGTCCCTCCTGCCCCGGCCGTGCACCCCCGCCGGCCCCCCGCTCCTGCAAACGCTCCCTTCCTCCCTGCCCCCCTTCCTCTCCAAGTCTAAATTCTCCCACAGCGTCCATTGACGTCCTGCCTGCGTCACCGTCTCCAGCACAACCAGACAGCACGTGGGAGAGGCAGGTTAAAGCGGCAGGGCCCTGGGAGCGCTCCAGCTGCGCACCCCGGCAGCGGGGCCGCGCGGGGAGGGGGCGCGGGAGCGCGCCGGGAGGGGCCACCCCGCTGAACCCCCCACCCAACCGGGCCCCGGGTCCTGGTGCCGCCCAGAGGTGTTTCCCGGCTCACCCCAGCGGGAATCAGCGCAGGCTGGGGGAACATAGCCCCACTGCCTCGCCCATCACGAGGCTTACACGGGAGCGTGAACACATTTGCTTCGAGGTCCATGCCCGCGTCCTCCCCTCCTCCCCGCCATGCTCCAAACCCACCCCAAATGGGGACCAGGAGCTCTGTTGGCAGGGGAAGGCATTAGACGTGCGAGCTCCCCAAACCCGCTCCCAAAGCCGGAGCCAGACTCGCGTGGTTTTTTCCTGGCTGCTGGGCCCACAGCCAGTCCTTTTGCCTTCACATCTGGGCTTTGCCTCTGCCCAAATTATGGTGCAGCTCAGCTGGGTCCTGGGGGCTGGGAACAGGGTTTGCACGCAGGGAAAGTGCCAGAGCTCTGCCAGGGCATGGGATGCAGCGAGTTTTGCAAGGGCTCAGGTGTGGAGTGCAGTGAGTTTTACAAGGGCTCGGGTACCTTCCCTGAAGCCCACTGATCATTTCTGCTCCAGGATATTGTCTGGCAGCTGCAGCATTGCAGGACATCCCCTTGGCCGTGACTCAGGGCATCAGGGTGGGCGGGAGAGCACCCCCCACCCCAAGGCACAGCCCTGCTTCCTTGCTGTGTCCACGCTGCAACCCGGGGGGGGCTATTTTTGTCCCTTTCCTTCTATTTATTGTGCCAGAGCCATGTGCAGTTGGAGAAGGCTGTGGTGTTTGCTTTGTGATTGCTTCCTTCCCGCCCATAACCTTTTGCCTTTAAACGGGATTCGCCCTGATCCTGGACCCAAGGCCAGGAAGCCTGGGCAGCATGCCATGGGCGCTGGCACTGCAAGGCTCTTGGGGGACAGAGATTCCTGGCTCTGACCCTGATTTTGATGCAAAACTGAGCACAAACACACTGCCCTTCAACTCCCCTGGGCACAAACTGCAGCCCTGAATCTCCTCCCCTCGAACATCCCCAGCCCCTGCCCAGTGCCTCCAGCAGCGCCAGCACTGCCATGCTCGCAGCCAGCCTGTGGAATGCTCAGCTTCCAAAGGCAGACAGATGGGTGAGTGGGAACAATCGTGGTGAGCCCTCAAACAGGACCCACCATGAGACGGAGAAAAAATTAAAATAACTCAAGTTGCAGAAAGCAGCCACCCTCAGTGGGGGCCACCCCTTGCGGGCAACAGGCAGAGGCAGCCCTGAAGGAGCATCCCTGAGGCCAGCAGCACACTCACTGTGGGACAGACCATCCCCATCCGCCCTGACACACCACTCAGGGCACCGAGCCAAGGGGAGTTATCCGGTCCTGAGCTGGGCTACCATGGCTGTCAGGCTTGGAGAACACCTGATAAATTGGAGAGGGTGGAGGAGGACCCCACTGCTCTTGCACAGCACTGGTGCTGCCTTGGCCTGGCCACTGGGCAGGACTATTTGCCAACAACCCCAGCACACTGCTGCCGTCACCCCGCTGCAGGGTGTGCAATCTGCTCACCAGGGCTGACACTCTGTGGGGTAACGGCCAGGGCCAAATCCTGGTGGGAAATGTCCAAAACAGGACTTGGGGCTGTTGGGGAATGAGAAGCTCGATGACCTGGCAATACAAACTGGCAGCCAGTGCTGTCCCACATATGTGGGGCTCATCCCACAGCATGGGCAGCACGTAAAGAGGTGATTCTTCTTCTCTGCTCAGCTCTGGTGAGACCTCACCTGTAGTGATGCCTCCAGCTCTGGGGCCCCCAGCACGGGAAGGACATGGTGCTGCTGGAGCGAGTCCAGAGGATGAGATACTAGAAAGAAATTCTTCCCTGTGGAGGTTGATAAGGCCCTGGCACAGGGTGCCCGGAGAAGCTGTGGCTGCCCCATCCCTGGAATGGACCCTGGAAGGTCAGATTGGATGGAGCTTGGAGCAACGGGGGGTAGTGGAAGATGTCCCTGCCCATGGCAGGGGGGTGGAACGAGATGAGCTTTAAGGTCCCTTCCAACCCAAACAAGCCTGTGATTCTGTGATTCTGCAGGCAGCAAACCCAGCTGGGGTTTAGCTCAGCCCAAGCTGGCGGCAGCTTCGCTGGTCTGTGTTGGAGGTTTCCAGCTGGGACAGCAGCAGTTCCTGGGGCAGAACAGGCACAGCAGAATCCCCCATATCCTGCTGCTGGGGTTTTATCAGCTAGGTAGGTGCCTTTTAGCACCTTTCAGCACCCCAGAGACTTAAGCCCAGCACAATGTTTCAGCTAATGGAGACCGGGAACACTTTGGAGCACCTTGCAATTTTAAATTAACTTGATCTCTCCTTTTTCTTCCTATGCATAAAACTGCAGGCAGTGGCTGCGGCAGCAAGCGGGTAGAGCTCCAGAAGCTCCCCAAGCAAGTGTATCTCCTCCGTGTGTAGGAGTAGCTGCTGACTGGGAGCAGCCCAATTTCCAACTCCCAAAAGTTACAAACCTTCACGTCTTGCTGAATCAGTGCAAGATCCAGAGCAGCTCCACACTCAGCAGCTCAGAGAAAGCAAAGATCCGGGTCTCTACAGCCAGAACCTCAGTGCTGAACATGAGTATCTCCATCCCCTCCTGCTCAAGATGCTGTCTGTGATTCCTGCACACATGCCTGGCCCTAATGAAAGGGCCCAGCGCCTCCCCATTGCCCAGCCAGTTAAACCTGCACAAACTGAGCCCATCGCACACAAAAAGCCTCTCCTGGGTGAGTTCCTTATCACCCATGAGTCAAGGCAGCCTCACCGCCGTGGGTCCAACCCATACTTGGCATGGATGGGAGGTGCCTGGGGCTCCGCACCACAGATCCAGCTGCTCTGCACCAGGAAAGGAGGCTGGATCCCTCCTGGCTGTGGCCCTGGGGAGCATGACCCTCTGTGAGGCTGTGGCCTGCCTGCCCTCGCTGCTGCTCACTTGATCCCATCTCCTCCCCGCCTAATCCGCACTCCCCTCCCGGTATCCTCTGCTCCACTTTAATGCCAAAGTTGGCCGGCAGCCACTCGGCTCCGAGGACGAGGACGCCTTTTTTCCTGGTTATGCAATGCATGGCTGAGCTGTTTGCCTTTCTCTGTCAGAAGTTTTGGGAGACTGTGCTGGCTACTCTCTCTGGGCAATGGGCAGGTCCTGGGGTGCCCCAAATGGGCATTGAGAAGCTGCACTCAGGTTCCCCACCTTGCTCTGCCCCAGGGGTGTCCTTTCCTAATCCATTCCCCTTCTCCTCTTCCCAGGCATCCCCCAGGGTTCAGCCCTGCTCCCTTTCCACATGGTTTCTCCATGCTGCAAGAAGAGCTTTCTTCAAACTCACAGCACCCCAGTGAACCCTGCAGCAGCACCCCAGTGAACCCTGCAGCAGCATCCCAGTGAACCCTGGCACAGCACCCCAGCTAACCCTGCCACAGCATCCCAGGTAACCCTGCCACAGCATCCCAGGTAACCCTGGCACAGAATCCCAGTGAACCCTGCAGCAGCATCCCAGCGAACCCTGCCACAGCACCCCAGCTAACCCTGCAGCAGCATCCCAGTGAACCCTGCAGCAGCATCCTGGCTAACCCTGGCACAGCATCCTGACAAGCCCTGGCACAGCACCCCAGCTAACCCTGCCACAGCACCCCAGTGAACCCTGCAGCAGCACCCCAGCTAACCCTGCAGCAGCATCCCAGTGAACCCTGGCACAGCACCCCAGCTAACCCTGCAGCAGCATCCCAGTGAACCCTGCAGCAGCATCCCAGCTAACCCTGGCGCAACATCCTGACAAGCCCTGGCACAGCATCCTGGCTAACTTGCCATGGCATCTCGACTAAACCTGCCATCCCAGTTATCCCTGCCATCACACCATGGCTATCCCTGCTGGCTCCTGGCCAGGATCATCACCAACCCTCAGCATGGCAGACTTGTTTCACACAGTGGTGCCCTGGTACTGCTTCCACTGAGTCTCATTTTGGTTCTCCACATGAGTCAGAGCAATGCAAGCCCCCTCCAAGGACCACGGGGCACAGCTCCGAATCCTGGCACCCGCAGGGCCGAGTTCCCCCAACCCAGGGCCTCACCTCGCTGCCTGTCCCTCCAGCCAAGGCTCCAGCAGCCCCTTTCAAGTCGTGGGTTTATCTGCTCCACCACAGCCTCTCTTCAGTGCTGGGAGCTTTGGAGATAAGCAAGAGCTCAGGACAGTGCGGATTTCAGGCTTGAGCTGCTGCTCCTGGGGATGCAGTTCCTGGGCTGCCACACACAGCAGCATTTGCACCATGTGCTGGGTGGTCAACTGAACCACCAGCTTATTTTGGGGTAGATCTGGAGTGCCCACTGCCAGTGCCCAGGGTGGACAAGGTGCTTCCAGCCATGGATGTGGGTCCCAGGCCTTCCTCGCTGCAGCCTGGGCCCCATAGCTGAGGCTGCTGTGCCCTTCCAAAACCCACCATGGAATAAAAAGCTGCCAAAGAACCTCTTCCAGGGCACGAAACATCCCCAAACCTGGCTGCTTTGGAAGGCATCCCAGCCACCTGCCACCAGACCCTGGGGCTCCTGACATCCAGCAGCCTCACTGCACTCATCAGGAGCCCACCAAGGTTCGGGGCGGAGTGGGGGGGGGAAGTTTGGGACACTGAGGACACTTTCTTCCCTGCTCTCCCCTTAAATTATTCTGCCACATATAGTAGATATCGGTGCTATTTTTAGGCCTTGCTTGTTTAATTATTGAGAAAGATTTTGAAGGATCTCTTGAAGGCAAGGAGACAAGCACCCAGGGTGCTCACAGGATTTCCCTTCCTGAAGCACCGAGGGGAGAAGGGCCATAGCAGTTGCCACCTCCCCTTTGCCACAGGAATCCTCCGACACCAGCTCCAGCCTGCTCAGTGTTTGCCTGCGGGGATGGAGGGAGCAGGGCTGGGCTTTGGAACCACTGGGTGATCGTGAGGAGAGTGGCTCAGGGACCGAAATGAGGGACAAACCCCATCCCCAAACCAACGCTTGTCTGGCACAAGGGACTACATCGGAGCTGGGGAATGCTGGGTCCCAGCTAATGAAAACCAGTGCAATCCCAGCACCAGCTTCCATTAGGAACAAATGTGGCCCAGAACTCACCATTTTTATTTTTAACTGAATGGACACTTTTCGTGCTGAAAAATGACCTTATTCTCAGCTTGCCAAGCAGAATTGCAATGGCAGGAGTTTTTTTAAAACCAGTTCCTTTCATGTTTCCACTTACAAAAAGCCAGAGAATGGCCTTTATTTGAGATTAAAGGGGTTTGGTCAACTTGAAATCCTCTGAGATTTCAGCAAAATGGTATATAATGAAGTAAGAGCCAAATCCTCAACTGGTGTCATTTGCCCTGGCTCCAGCAACTTCAGCTTTCCAATACCTCTTTGTACCTGTCACCAACCTGGCCCAGGACTTCAAGAGAAACATTGATTTACCTCAGCTGCCAGGCTCAGCCAGCTGGGACTGACTTCCCCCCAGCTGAGGATATCCAGGACATCTGTGATCTGCCCGGGTTCCTAAGGAATATATTTGTGTATAGTCATGTATTTGATCTGTTCATCCTCCCCCTCTCGATCGTATTAGGTACAAAGGTAAAGATATTTTAATAGTGCAGATAATGAGGTGTTACATGTTGTGTGAAAATAATTATCCTTCATGACAGACCCCATGCTGACCCTGGGGAAGGACAACAGGATAACCCTGACTCCATCCCAGACATCAGCCACACCACAGTGGGAATGGCCCAACAGAAACATCATTGGTTCAAATCCCCCAAAGTCACCTCTGCCCCAGCCCCCCACCTGCATCTGGTCCCTGGTCATTCCTGGGGAGGCCACCGAGTGATTCCACACCGCCGGGATGCTCCTAGGACTGGCCTGAAGGAATTACTGCACTCAAATAAGGTGGGATGAAGCTGGGTCTGGGGTGGGGACCTCGCGGAAGAGCCAGGCTGCTCTGGCGGCACAGGCAAGGGGGGTAAGTTGTCAGCCCCTGCTCCTTAACACCCTGACAAGCTTATAACTATTTCATTTGTTACACTGCGAACCTTTTTAAATTAATGAACATAAGGTTGTCACGGTTGCTGTGGCGACGACACGTTGCTGGGGCAACGGCAGTGATGCAGAGCCTGTGGAGTGTAATCAGGGGTCAGGCTGACGATGGAGCTGGGATGTGTGGGGGCTGCGGGAAGGGGCGGCCAGCCCCAGTGCTCCCACCAGCCCATGGCCCCACGCTGCTCCCCAGCCCCTAAACCAGCACTGACAGGTGGGAAAACCACCACCACTGCAATGCTTCCCTGTCACAGGCACCCTGACCTGCATTGCCTCAACAGCTCAGTGTCTGCACGGCCCAGGGATGGGCTGTGCTCTGTGCAAGCCTGACCCCCTCACGGGACAGCGCACAGAACCCATCCCATGGACTCATCACCTCCCCTCTCCAACTTTCCCATCTCCTCTGGGTCTGTCTGGGTCTCTTGTCCCTCACCCCACCACAGCATCCACCCAAACCAAGGGTGGCTGAGGCAGAACAGACATGGCTGTGGGGCAAAAACTGTGCCAAAGGGACATGAGGACACCAAGGTGGCTTTCAGGTTGTTTGGGATCAGTTGCCTTGTTCTTTCCACCAGGTAGGGACTGGGGCCAAGGACGGAGAAAACTCATCCCACTGCTGGAGCCCTACCCCAGCACCTCTCCACCCTGGAAGTTCTGGGGCTGTGTGTTATCCCAAGGATTTGCAGCCACAAAACTCTTTAAGAGAATTAATTTTGCCCCACACCAGCAACAAGTTAGAAAAGGGAGGGAAGGGGCAGGGCAACCAACAGCTCTGCAGGGAAACTCCCTAAAATTCAAGCAGGAAAATTGACTTTGCAAGACCTCTGGGCACAGGGGCCCTGAGCTCCTCTTTCTAAGTCCAAGTAAGAGGATGGGTAGGACAAGGGGGAGTGTTTTTAAACTAAAAGAGGGTGATTTAGGGTTGATACAAGGAGGAAGTGTCTTACAATGAGGGTGGTGAAGCCCTAGCACAGGCTTCCCAGAGAAGCTGTGGCTGCCCCAGCCCTGGGAGTGTTCGAGGCCAGGTTGGACGGCGCTTGGAGCAGCCTGGGATAGTGGAAGGTCTAGTGGCAGGGGGGTGGAATGGAATGAACTTTAAGAGTCTTCCAAGTCAAACTATTCCATGATTCTATGATTTTATGGCCTCCAGCCCCTCTCACTCGCCCAGGAGGAGTTCAGCAGCCCCACACACCTGATGCTGCAGAGCTGCCCTGTGCATGTGGCATCCACATCCAGTGAGCTCACTCAGTGGGGACCCAGCAGGGAGAGCAGTGGGTCAGGGGCCAGCCAGGGAAGGCACAGCCCCAGCGGGTGTGGAAGGAGGCTCTGTACCCTCTTGGAATGAGGCAGAGCAATGGGCTGAAGCCTGAAGGGCTGGGACAAAGGGAGTGGGGTGCAGAATGGGGACTGTCACCTCCCCAGTGCAGGGTGTGGTGGCCACCCTCCACTCCGGATGATGCAGCTGGCGTGTCCTCGAGATCAAAACCCCAGGGTGTGAGCAGGAGAAAAATGGGGTGGGGAAGGCAGATTCTGGGGCTGGGGATTTCTCTGCCTCCTGAAAAGGGAGGTCTGAGCTCATCCCAGAGCCATCAGCACAGAGGAGAGTAGCTCTGTTCCTTACTGACATGTCCAAGGTCCCCACAGCATCCTGTGGCTCCAGATGGGCTTTTCACTGGCCCTTTCAAGGTACGTGTGGCCCAGACACCTTCTGTGGGAAAACGGGGGGCTGGTATGGACCACAAACACCAACCCCTTTTCAGCCCTGACAGATGCACAATGTAATGCAAAATACATATTTGTAGTACATGTACTACTACTTATTTAATACAAAACTCCTACTATAGTGAGGTTTAATATGCTATATAGTATATTTTAATATATTACATATATTCTTGTATACACAACACTTATATGTGTGTGTGTATATATATATATACACACATGCAGACATATACACACACACAATAAAAACCTCCCCAAAACCAGCTCAAACCCATCTTCTTAACCATATTTTGAAGGCAGCTTGGTGCTGGGCTGCTGGCAGGAGGAGTGACCTATGGGGTGAGCACTGACATTTCACCCTGTGGGTCTCATGCTGCTGAGGATGCTGCATCCCCCAGCCTGATTCTTTGTGCTGAGCTTCTGTCAGCACACGTGAACAGTGCTGTACTGCAGCCCTTCCAGCTCTGCTGCCTGTCAGGGAAATGTCTAAATATTTCTATTTTCCCCAAATACATTTTTCATCAGAATTGGAAAGGGGAAAAAATTTTAAAAGCCATGAAAACACTGAAATCCACATTAGGGCTCGAACAAAAGCAGCATCTGAGCATTGAAGGGGGACACACCCATGGGCCCCAGGGACAGATCCCCATGCCTCTGGGGCTTTACCGGGCTCTAGTGCTCTGTAAATCCCCGTTTCCATCCTGTCATGGGAAGTGAAGCATATGGAGTCCCAGGGGGACAATTTGCCCTGCTATCTCCCGAGGATATCCACACCAGCCAGGGAACAGGGACCAAAGTGGAGCCTGGCTCTGCTTGTGTCCCAGATAACGCTGTCACCCCACAGAAACCAGGCTTGTCCCAGCGAGCTCAGCAGAGGGCAAGGGGTGAAGGAGATATGTCAGAACCACCCTCCCGCTGGGAAAAGCAGGACTGTGACGCCCAGGAGGGACGAGTGTCCATGAGACCTTCCCTGGATGGCCCCGGCACTGTTCTCTGTCACTCATCAGCAGCCACTGGGCGCTGTGGCAAAACCTCATGAGTGCGAATTGTGAGGAAAAGCAGTGAATTAAAAATGAAAAGAAATAATAATTTAAAAAAATTAAAGTGTGAAAACTCTCCGTGACTTCCACAGGTGCTTAGTTTAACCTGGGATTTGTTTTCCAGGAGCTGAGCATTGCCCTGGGTTGCTGCTCACAAGGTCCCTCACTCCCACTCCAGCCACCCACCATCAACACTGCCGCATCTCCCGGGGGCTGCGAAGCCCCTGCCCGAGCTTGGCAAGACACCGCTTCCCTTTCCAAGAGGGTCATTTGCAGAGGCCAAACTATGACCTGGCAGCCAAACCACAGCTTCCCCTTCCCACAGTACCAGAGTCAGCATCATGTGCCTCGGTGATGCTGCTCCCTCCCTTGCCTTTTGTATGTGCAAGGATGGAAGGAAAGAAAAGGGCAAGGAAGGGAAAAGAAGCCTGACCTCACCCTGCGACTTCAAGCCAGGGCCAGCCTCAGAGAGGAAAGGACCAGCAAAATCTGCTCCAGCAGCCGTCAAGGCTAATTAAAGAGCAAATGCAGCCATTCCCAAAGGATTCAGCACTCTCCAGCTGCAGCTGCTGCTGACCCACAGTGCAACCTTGGGCTGCTGCTGACCACTGTCACCTCTCTCACGGTAGCTCAGCACCCCAAAACCTGGGGTAAAGCTCCCTGCTGTGGTCACCCCAGCCTGCCCCACTGCCTGCCCCTCCACATTGGCTCAGGCAGGGACCACTGGGTGCCACAGGGCACATCCCAGGGCATGTCCCAGGGGCTGTCCGCCCCATGCTCATCCCCAATCACGCTCCCAGCCTGCAGGTTCCTCTGTCCTGAAGTCAAAGTCACTCGTGCAGAAAGAATCTGCTGGTTCTCAACTTTGCTGAGGATGAGGGAATAATCCTGTTTTACAGATTAAGGAAGCATCCTGCCACGTGATGGGTTGGAAAGTGTGCCCAGCTCCCTTCCCTACCCCAACCCACAGCCATTCCAATGGCCAGCACCCCTGTTTTACTCTATTAGCTCTAATCCCAGCATTTTGGTCCTCCTGTTCCTCGGCTGCAGGGCTCAGTTTCTCCTACTCAGGCTCATGGAGAACCTGCCACCTCACTCCTCACTCCCTCTTTCCCAGCACCACGCATCTGCTGCACACCCACCTCTGCTCCTTAATCCTCCTCATCCTCATTTCTGCCTCTGCCTCAGAAAGCCCTTATTGAGCTTCCTTGTCTAACTCAGGGGCAGAGATAACTCAGCATCTCCCAACCCAATCTCTTCCATAGTCTCTTTTCTTCCTGCCCAGAGTTGATTTCCCTCACCTAATTGTCCAGAAAGCTCTTTTTCCTTCCTCTAATCAGTCTGGAGCAGACTTTCTCTAGATAATTTTGCCAAGACCTGATCAGCCTTCTCATCTCCATCTCTCCAACACTCCGATTTCTTCACTAAACTCATCTGCAGGAGTTGCATTCCTTGGTCTAATTATTTCAAGGCTCCGTTGAGTTACTTAATTGCTTATTTGTCTGGCACCCTTATCTGGAAACTCCCAGAGCATCTGGGACAGGGCACAGGGCTGAGTTATCCTGGTATAGCGGCCTTCCCAGTGGATAAAATTGTTCCCGGTGTGCGACAGCGTGAGCCCACTGCAAAACCTGCTCAAAAAAAAAAAATTTTCTGAAATTCACTTGCTCAGGTTGCCCAGAGAAACTCTGGCTATCCCATCTCTGGGAGTGTTCAAGGCCAGGTTGGACAGGGCTTGGAGCAACCTTTGCTGGTGGAAGGTGTCCCTGCCCATGGCAGGGGCATTGGAAGTACATGAACTGTAAGGTCCCTTCCAAGCCAAACCATTCCGTGATTCCAAGACTCTGTGAAATGCAGAATTTTCTGCTTCTCTTGGTGGGAGGAGCAGCTGCCTGGTGATGCTCCACTGCAGCCCACGAGGAGCTGTGTGAGGCTCACACCAGCCACAGCCAACAATAAACTCATCTTTAGGCCTGGTGTGAATTCACTTGTGCTGAGGCCAAACTGAAATAGCCCACCAATCTCACCCCAGTGCCCTTTGGAGGTGCCCATGCCCCTTGGAGGCTCCAGCTGGGACGATTTTACCTCTTCCCACCCCTTCCCTGCAGCTCCACCAGCCCCACACTCAAAGCTGTAGGGGTTGTTTTGACTGGCTCCACTTCCCGATTCCCATTATCACCCTGCTGCCTCCTTTTTCCCAGGCTAATTGATCCACTGTTTTGTTTTCTTATCAAATTGCTCTCAGCCTCTGATGCTCCTTTAATCAATGCTCGGCCCTATCAGTTCCACAGACTGCTGGGAGACCTCCTCTTGCAGCCACCTCTGTGTCTAATCGCTTGGGGACTTTACCTAATTGGTGTAAAACCTGATTTCTTTCTCTAATCACTCCGAGGCCCTGATTCATTTATCTAATCGCTCCAAAGTCCAGGCCTTGCACACCTCTCTCCAGAGCGCCAGCATATCCTTCTCCCTCATAGATTTTTCCCTCCTCTGCAGGTGGCTCAGCTCTCTTGACTCCCTAATCCCTCAGCGACTTGATCTCTTTAACTAATCCAGCCAAGATTCTGCACCCGGGCTGGCTGCTCCCCTGACCCAGTGCTGGGAGGAGTGACTGCCCCCACAGAACCCTTTTCCCCATCTTCCACCCACCCCACAAAGTGCAGAGCCACCACAGAGGGGCTTTGCCTGCTCCTCTGCTCCAAGGGTCCCTTGGGAAGGGTGACGCAAGTCCCCGGCACTTAGTCCTCTCAGGGTGTGGTGGCCGCCCTGGTGACAAAGGCGCAGCCCCCCAAGGGTCCCCCCCCCCCGCCAGAGGAATCTCCCCTCTCTGCCGGGACGGGGTGCACCGGCTCAACCAGTTCCCCCTCGCTGCACCCACTGGGCTGGGCACAGGGAGGGGACAGCACTGGGACAAGGGGAATGTCAGCCCTGAGTTTGGCTCGTGGCAGTGGGGGGGATTGGGATGCTGCTCCCGTGGTGTCCCGCAACAACAGCCCGCGTTACCAAAGGGCCGCAGTGCTGCGGATGGAGCAGCTCACCCGAGCCCTTTCTTTCCTCCCCGTGAGTCATGTCCGCTGATTCAAGCAAAAGAAGTTGATAGGGGAAAACATTCACAAGCGCCAGCCTGGAAGGATCCCAAGGCTGAGGACAGGGTGGCAGGAGCAGAGGAGAGATTTATCTGTTTTTCCCTGAAGTTTCATGGAAAGTGAGTCCCATCCCCGGGAGGCTCACAGATGCCACTCACCAAGCCCCAGAACAGTCGGAAGTGCCCAAACCCTGCTCTCTGCTCCAGCAGGCCCTGAGGCTCTCCCTGCAGGGAAGGAGTAGACCCCAGACCCTCCCTGAGCTCTCATCCATTGCTCTGGTCCTCTTTGGCCAGCGGTTTCAGCCCCAGAGCTCATTCTTTCCTCTGGAGCATCCGGCCTGAGCAAAAGCTTCCCTTTCCCGTGGCTGGCGGGGCCACGGCCTCAGCCCACGCTGGCTCAGCAGCACAAGGTCGCTCCTGCCTTGGCAGCAGCTGCACAGGGTGACTCACGCTGGCTCCAGCTTCTGCTCAGCCCCGCGTGGAGAGGTTTTTGGGGCGGAAAGCACTGGCCTCCCCTCGCCCCCCCATCCTGGGATGTGGATTCAAGTCCCAGCTCCAACCTCTTATTTCTTCAGTTTTCCTTTTCTCCCAAGACCTGGGCTTGGGCTGAAGCTGCACCCAGAGATGCTGCAACCAGGGCTGAAAGCAAAGAAATGGGAATTGGGTACAGCAAGAATGACAGAGAGCTAGGGCCTGATCCTTGCTCTCTTCTTTTCAAAGAGGGAAGAGGGCAGCGAATCTCTGCACTTTGGGATTTTCCAGATGTCCATCCATGTTAAAGTTGCGTTTCCCCCCCAGCCCCAGAGAGCTCCAGGTGCCACCAAAGCCGCCCCTGCTCCCAGGGTGGGAGGATGCAGTGGGAGGCAGACAGACACCCAGCCCCTTCCTGGGTCCCTGCCCTCCATGCAGGGCCTGGAGCACGTTCCCAGAACCCAGCAGTGGGAATTTGGTGTGTTTATTTGCAATCCAACAATGACCCCAGGACTGCGAGGAGAATGAGTCAGCTTCCAGTTCAGGGCAGGATTCCTCATCAGGCCTCTCCTTTCAGTTAAAAAATCACCATTTGGAGATGCGGCAATTAAACAATTTCATTAAACTGACACTTCTGACCAGTGACAGGCTGAAACCTTTTCATGCCGGCACTTTCCGTGCCAAGGGGGATGGGAAGCAGCAGAGCTCTCAAACCATTATCTTTCAGGAATCTCTACCCAAATCCCGGGATCTGCAGGCTCCGGGCGGATGACGGTGCCCACAGCCCCGAGGAGCTTAGTGCTCCGGCTGCAGCCCCCAAAGAGTTAACGGGCATCTCTGGAGCCGCAAAGAACATTCCTGGCTCCCAGGGGCACAGCCTTCACCCACCCCTGACTGCTCTGCCCTGGGGATGCCGCGGGGTACGCAGGCTCCTGCTCTGACGGATGTCAGTTCGCACAGCTCCCGGGGCTGCGGGAGGGAGCGAAGGGCTCTGGGAGCACCACCGCCCTCCCCGAGCTGCTCTTGGCCCTGTCCCCTCTTCTGCCAGGCTCCTCTGCCCTGGCCCCCCTTGGGACCCTGGCTCCATCCCGCGGAGCAGCACCCCCTCGGCGCAGCCCTACAGGAGACAGAAAGCAGCGTGACCCTCCCCACATCAGGCCACGGCTCCAGTACCAGAGGAACAGCTCCTGTCCCCACAGCGCCATCAGCACTGCCCGACACTCCCGCAGCCCCTCTGGTGAGCAGCTGCCCCTCCATGACACCGCTTTCACTCTCTTTCCTCTGGACAAGAAGAGAGAGGATGAGCCCAGACACTCCCAGGCTCCCAGGGAACAGCAGGGCTGGCTGCTGTCCCCATGGACCCTTCAGCCAGTCTTCCTCTGCTCATCTCCAAGCCAGGTCCCTCTCAGAGGGCCCATGGGGTGCAAAGCAAGCGCCCACCCCAGGCTCATCCAGCAGGGCAGCAGCTGAGCTGGGCACCATCAATCCCCTGCCTGAAGCCTCCCATCCCCATCGGGGGCTGCCACCGGGCCAGCAGTTTGTCCCTGTGGAGCAGAGCCCCGGCTCCTCACCACACCGCGCTGGTACCCGCCATGCTACAGCCTGGCATGTCTTCCCAGGGTTGCCAAAGCAACCACAGAAACACAACAAACAGCAACAACACACAGCAGACAGTCGGCAAACATTCCCCTCTTATTTTCTCCCCAGTTCGGTTTGTGCTTTTCCCCTCTCCCACAAGGAAGCTGCTGCCATCGGAAGGGAACAATATTATTCTCCAGTGCACAAAGCGTGCGCCACCCCAGCGGGAGCTGCGGTGTAGAACCCCCGGCATTGCCAGGAAGGCGGCTGCTCCTGGGGAGGAGCCTGGCACAGCGGAGCTGAACCCTGACTCTGCCACGGGCAGGATGAGCTGCTCACCTGCCTGCTCGGTGCTGCCAGCAAGGGCGTTGTGCTGAGTGACCAGGACTGTGCTGAAGCCAGGTTGGCCAAGTAGGTGAATCCCTCCTCCTGGGCAGTGCGGCGCTTCCACAGACTGTTGGGATGTACCTGGAGCTACAGCTCAGCCTCTCTCCAATGTACCTTTTGGGGGTATCCAGGACTCAGGACCCTTTTGTGCAGGGCAGGAAGCACCTGAGCATCCTCAGGACTGGAGCAGGAGCAGGAACAGGCAGAGGATGTGGGCACGTCCAGGTCTGCCTGTGGAGAGGAGCTGGGTGCAGGGATACCCTGGCGCTTGCCAAGGCAGCACCGCAGCCCCAGCCCCACAGCCATGGCACTGAGCTGGCACAGCCTGGGGCACGGGCTTTCAAAATGGGATCAGCAACCCTGCAGCGCGTGACAGTGGGGACAGTGGCTCTGCAGGAGCACTGTCTTCGAGCTGGCCTGCCTAGCACCCAGCACCCAACAATGGCACCGGCACCCAGCACCCGGAACCAGAACCAGCTCCCAACAGCCTCTTCACTAGACCAGGCAGCCCTGGGCTGGTGGGATCAGGACTTGCAGCAGCACCTTCCTGAGCCCAGTTTAACAATTTTTCATCCCTTTTGGGTGTGTGGATTCCTATGAGCATGCTGGAGTGAAACAAGGACAGTGAGCTCCCAGCTGTGAACCACCCAAGCTCCTTCATCCTATCTCACCTCTCCCTCACAAAACCTGGGAGACCCCAGCAGCCCCAGTGTGGGGCACATTTTTCCACAGATTACACCTGGTAGCTCCTTAATTCCTACACATGCCAAGTGCCACAGACTGCAGGGCTTACACCAAACCAGCCTGGTGAGATGGGAAATGCTGAATGTGTATCCTGTACTCTGGTGCCATTTTTCTCTCCCTCTCACACATCTATACACATGCACACCCTTATACACATAGTTTTCTTAACCCTCCCTCGTTCCTTTTTTTTGCTTTATTTTTTTCCTAAGTCCACTCATCTGGCAACTCATTTATGCTCCGGGAGGGGATTATGGCAGTAAGTGAGGAGGGAGCAGGAGCGAGGCTTGTGTTGCTGAGGGACTGTATGGCACCTGGGGATGTGGCACCTTCAGCAGCACCCACTGGCACAGCCGGAACACTGGGAGTGCCGTATCACAGCTGAGTGTGGAGGTGCAGAGGGGGAAGTCAGTGAGGGGGCTTAATGCAAGCACGATGATTCCCTGTGCCATGCAGGGAATGCAGGTGGACCCGGAATGGTGCCTGGGTGCTGAGTGCTGGACAGGATGTGCTGGAGCCGGTCAAGGTGAAATAACACCTCCCTGTACCTAAAGAGTGACAGGACACAGGGAATGGTTTCCACTGCCAGAGGGCAGTGTTAGATGGAATATTGAGAGGAAATTCTTCCTGGTGAGTGTGGGGAGGCCTTGGCACAGGTTGCCCAGAGAAGCTGTGGCTGCCCCATCCCTAGAAGGGTCCAACGGCAGGCTGGACAGGGTTTGGAGCAACCTGGTCTAGTGGAAGGTGTCCCCACCCATGGCAGAGGGGTTGGAACTTGATGATCTTTAAGGTCACTTCCAGCCAAACCATTGTAGGATTCTCTGGTATGAAATACGAGCCCAAGCGGGAGCCCAAATCTCTCCTTTGCTCCCCCTTCCCAAATAACACTTCTCAGGATGGTCTTAGGGACAGGTTGGGGCAGGACCTAACTTTCCTCCCTGGTCCCGTTCAGTGTCCCAGCCTGGGCAGGCACCACACAGGCCCCAGTGAGCCCAGTGCTCCAGGAAAAGCCCACAAGGCTGAGGAGAGGCTGTGCTGCAGGGACCGGTCCCTGTCCTCTGTGAGCTTCAGTCTGGCTTTGTCCACATTGGGATGTGCTGGGACTGCTGTGGAGGATCTGTCCTTGGAGCTGGGGCAACACTGAGCTTTTGCAGCACGGGCACCAGAGGAGCCCATGGCAGGGGCTGTACTCACCGAGTACCCACGGCACCCGTGTGGCCACGGCCATTCCAGCGCTTATCCCCAGCTTGCAATGACATCTAGTGGAGCTGTCTCGGGAGGAGCTCAGCGAGCCAGCGACAGGCCTCCTCCAGCACTGCCAGGACTTAATTTTCCCCTCTGACCTCCTCTTCAAAACATGTGGGCAGGAGGCAAGAGGTGGCACCCCGTTTCTGAGTCATGGTTGGCCACAGCGCAACTTCCTGGGAGCCAAAAAAATCACCTTTTCCACAGCAACACCGAGTCTCCTCCAGCCCCTGCTGCAACTGTGCTTAGCGAATAGTTGGGACTATCATCATTAGGTTCCTTACCTCAGGCTTCCCCTCCATCCCCAAAACACCCCAAAAATGGTTTCAGTGTGCCGAATGCTGCTGGTGCAAAGCCAACAGCTGCTCAGCTGCTGGGGGAGGTGGCTGGCAGCAACAAACCACACAGAGCCACTGCCAGAGACGTGCTGGATCCTCCTCTGAAAGCAAGGAAGGAAAAAAATAAACAAATATGGTAACCAGAAGATTAAAACCCCAAAGTGGTAATGGGTGATGTGCAGCAGCAACTTCCCAGGATCCTGCCCTGCAGATGGTACAGCATCCAACAGGTTAATGGCAGCCCGGTCCTATTTTAAACCCAGAAAAGTGCTGCAGCTTGATCCCACTTCATTCCTGTAGAGATATAATCATAGTCTTTAGGAGATGTAATCATAGTATTTATTTAAGAATTAAGTGTGTCTGAAAGTGGCCTAAATTCCCCGTGCAAGAGCTGAGTTGGTGCCTCACACCTGACTTGGCACCGCTGTGAGGGAGCCGGTCCCTGGTACCCCTGGCCAGAAGCCAAGGGGGCACCTTGCCTTGGGAAAGGAGGGCTGTAGGGAATCTCACCAGCCAGAAAGACCCTGGTAGGCAAGGGGTGAGACAGGTGAGGACCACGGGGAGATGATCATCCAGAGCAACTCTGCATTTTCTGATACATCTTTATTTAGAGTAAACAAGCAGAGGCAGCACAGCAAGAACCCGGCACAGATGGGGACGGAATAAGCACTGTTTGAGGCATTTATATGACAGAAGGGAAAGGAAAAACACATAAAAACCGCACAAACAAACATCCCTTTCCAAAGACAAGACACAGCCTGAGATGCCGATAGGTCAGGTACTGCTGAGCTGCCTCAAGGTATCACGGTGTGACCAAGCAGCGAGGGAGATTCCTATTTCAATCTCCCAAAAAACTTCCTTTGTGGAGCAGATTTGGGACTTGCTGCTCCCGTGCCTGAAGGAGATGGGGTTGGAGGAGGTTGGGAGCACCAGCAGCTCCCTTCCCATCCCATGGAAGGGCTGGAGAAGGAGCTCACACAGAGAGAAAGTGCTTTAAATACAGCCATGGCCAAACAGTCATTGTGCCACACTTGAAAACTGATTAAGCACCAGAGCAAATCTAGAGGGGTCAGAGACACCACCATCCCTCCTGAGATGGTGCTGTGGGGTTGTTCCACAGCACATGCCAGGCACCAATGTGGTCCAGAGATGTGGTACCTGCTCCAGTCCCTCAAAGCATCCATGGGACAGCAGTGGCACTGAGCCAGTCTTGTATTTCTGCCCCCAGCCTGGCTGAAGAGCGGTAAAATTCATCTTTAAAAACCAAAATTCTTCTACTGTACCTTAATGTACTAGAGAAGCGCTCGCAGGTGTCTTCCCAAGCAGTTATTGCCTCTATGTTCCGGCCTCTCCCTACCCCTCCACATAAAGAGTGATTCTGACATTTCCCCAGCCTTAGTGTGAGGAAGAAATATATTTTTATATATATATATATATATTAGAACACCTTTATTACATCAGTAAAACCCATGTAGTGTCCAGAAATACAGAGTGTCCTTGGGCAGCTGGCTGTTGGCAGCACTGGAATTAAACAGCCAAAATACCCAGATAAAAACAGATTTTAAAAGCAACACATGCTGCAAAAGCTTTGGCAGCTGCATCCTCCTGCAGGGAGGTCAGGCACTGGTTTAGTACCAAGCTTGGGGTGCCCAGTGCTGGGGCTGAGCCCTGGGTTCCACAGGCGGGCACCGCTGGCTGCAGATACTCAAGCACACTGCATCCATGCAGGAAAGCTCCATGGCCAGCAGCAGCTTCCGTGCCCTGGAACCACCAAGCCCGAGGTCTCTTTGGCAAGTTTACATTGTCCCTCTTCCCTGTAGCCCCACCCCACCCTGACCCTGTTACTTCTTGAAGAACTTCTTGTTGAGGAGGAAAATGAGCAGGTTGACGTTGATCTTGGCCTTATTGAACATCTTCATGACTGCCACACCCTCATACTGCAGCTGCAGCAGGTCCTGCGGGAGAGGGGAGCGTCAGTGCCACCAGTGCCATGCTCAGCTAGGGGAGCCTTCTCAGTGCCCAGCCACAGCCTGGGGGACAGGGGTCAGCATGGAGCTGGGTTTGCAGTGGGAGATGATGCACAGCAAGGCCGCCCCCAGCAGCTCAGGGCAGGGCTCCACATGGTGTCCAAGCCCCCACAAGAGCAGCAGGTGTGGGGACACCACCCAGCCTCCACATACCTCAGCTACCCTCATCTCTCTGGCCCCCAGCAGCTGCAGGACAGGCTCCATACCTGGTAGTGCAGCTGGAAGCGCTCCACGTCAATCCCCATGAATTTGGCTTTCACCTGGAACATGCCTGATTCCTCACAGGGGATGATGTCAAAAATAACGTTCCTGAACCTGAGAAGACAGAGCTACTTGCTACCAAGAGGGGTTTTCCAGCTTTAACACAACCAAGGAGCAGTTCACCCACCCAGGGCACCCCCTCAGCACAGCATCCAGACCCACAGCCCAAGCCTCACTGCAAATCCCAAATTTCCTGAGTTGTCCTACACAAAATTATTTGATCCATCCACGGCAGGACAACAGTGGCCCATGTGCATCCTCCTCCTCAGTTACTTTTCTCTACCTGCCCAAGTTTACACAGAATCATGGAATATCCTGAATCAGAAGGGACCCACAAGGATCATGGAGTCCATCAAGTCCAGTTCCTGGCCCTGCACTGAATAACCCCAAGCAAGAGCTTCTCCTCGGGAGCAGTGTTACGCACTGGCTGGGCGGCAGGTCCTGGATCTCCAGCAGCACCCCCTTCTCCCACAGCTGGGCTGCCGTGTAGTGCAGTGATGGCAGCTTCTTGCTCTTCCCACTGACCCTGGAAGAGAAGGGACCACATGCTGAGAGCTCATCTCTGGCCATCCGCACCCCCTCAGATTCCCAGCATATCCTGGATGCACAACAAGCAGAGAGCAAGGAAAACAAATAATGGGGGTTTTTTAAATTACTGATTTTTGATAAGGAACCGCACTTGTTGCTGGCTGCCAGGTTGTCAAGGCAGGTCTTGATGTACTGGTTGTAATAATCGATTTGCTCCTCATAAAACAGGGTCTTGGCATCGAGGCCCTCCAGGGTCTGCCTCAGCTTCAGGAGCTCCCTGCGGCGCTGCTGCCGGTGACGCCGCTGGTTCCGGATGTCCTGGAGGAAACAAAGCAGAGCCAGAAAGCCAGTATGTCATTATGAGCTTTACCAGAGCGGGACCTCAGCGGGGTTTAGGAGTGATCCCCAACTCAGTGTCCCCCAGCACACCTTGGCCAGCTCATCGATGAGCTCCTGGTACTGGCTGGCAGAGTCCACCAGCCCCAGGCTCTCCAAGCGCCGCAGGTTGTGGATGACCTTGCGCTTCTTCTCCTCCATGGAGAGCTGGCTGTTGGCAACCAGGGAGTGATGGCGCTTCAGCTGGGCAGAGGCCTGGGCATTCCGTAGCGCTCGCCGGCGCACGAGGTGCTCATGGGTGGCTTCCTAGGGATGAGAAGGGATGAGCCTGGAACACAGCTGGAATGGGATACAGAGATGGAACAACCAAAATCCTTCACCCATGCTTTGATGTGGGTCTCTCCTGGCCCAGAACACGTGATTTTTCTGAAAACCAGAGTCCAGTCACTGCTGGATCACAAGAGCAGTGGCCAAACCTCCAAGAGGAGCAGGGCAGCTTTTTGCTGAGAACTTTTTTGCCGTTCACCCATGAAGTTTTTCAGTTCAGCCCAAGCAGCAGCCTCACACATCCCACCTCATGCTCTGAGGCTGGTGTCCACAGGATTTCCGGGAGAGAATCTCTTGGCTGGGACTGGATCAAATCCACCAGCATCTGCTTGGTGCTAGAGACCAGAGGAGATGTCAGGCATCTGCTCCAAACCATCACCCTCCACACAATATTCAGTTACCTCCCAAGGGTTTCTTGCCCACCTTGAGCATCCCAGCCCAAACTACCCTTCCAAAACCCCCAGTATCCTCCTGCTGCCCACAGAGCTCATCCTCACCTCAGCAGCAGGTTCTTCATGTCACTCTCCTTGCTGCTGGCCACTGGCACCAGCTTGTTGGTGAGGGTGAGGGAGATCTCTGTTCTGCTGAGCTGGGAAAGCACCTGCTCAGCACCACTGTCTCCCAGGCTGGCAATGCTCTCCCCTGCAAGGGCAGAGAGAGCCCTGCTAGCTGTGTTGGGCTCTAGAGGGCTGGCATCCCATGCCCAAAGTAATCCAGCTCAAGCTTTGTGTAAGGAAAATGTGCCCATGTCCACCCTCCTCCCATCAGGGTGGGTGGTGGGTCCTGGAGTTCAACCTACCGACCAGGGACTGGACTGTAGGAAGCTCATCAAGATCCTCCAGGAGCTCGTGCAGGGGGTCGCTGTGGTTTGGTGCGACGGAGTCCTGGTGCTCGAGCAGGAGCTGGACAGGGTAAGGGAGGAGTCAGTGGCAAGGGAGGATGCAAAGGGAGAGTGAGGGAGGGCCAGCCAGGAGTGACGCAACACCCTTCACACGCGAGAAGGGATGGAGAAGATACGAGGTTTGCAAAAGGACAAACCTACAGAATCTGGGTTATTTCCTTGCTTAAAAGAGAAAAGAAGGTCAGGAAGAGGTAAGACAGGCCAGGGGTGGGATACAGAGGAGGATGAAGAAATGCAGCAGAAAGCCCAGGAGGTGGGAGCAGAGGAAACAGAGCTTGCCATGAGCTTTATGCCCTGACCTTGTGTGTGTTGATGAGCTCCCCCACAGTGATGTAGATGACTGGTTTGGCCACTGCCACCATCTCTGAGTACTCATCCATGTTAAACCTCTCTTCGGGCTCAGGGACACAGCAGGCAGCAGAGATGAACCTCCTACAGGGAGGGACTCCTTTGGTCAGCCCGGAACCCCTGCCACCAGCTCCTAGCTGCCCTCCCACCCCATCGCCGTCCTGGGGCCCACCTGAACTTGTTGTGGGTGTCCTCCAGGTACTGGTTCACCCCGCAGAGATGGGCGCTCTCCCCCTCGAAGGCCTTGTGGGCGGCCGCGTGCTGCAGCACTCTGGCGATGGACCCCAAGCTGCGGCGGTGGTCGGGGTGCAGGGCCGCCCCGGCCGACATGTCCACAATGTCAAAGCCATCGGGAGCCACCACTGCCGGGTTCATGAAGCGGTAGTAGAGCAAGTTCCCCACAATCTAGGACATGAGACAGGCTAGGGGTTGGGGAGCAGATGGGTTGGGGCCCAAGGAGGTGATAGCTCAGCAGGGAAGGATGTTTCATCCTTGCACTGCCTGGCAGAACCCTCCTGGAAGAGATAGCAGTGCAGAGAAAAGCCCACTCTTGGCATTTCCTTAGTGGTTCAAGGAAAACGTTGACTTGGAGATGTTTTTAAGTCAAGAGGACCTGAGCTTCTGCAGAAGGATATTGACCCTTCATGTACAGACACACCTGAACCCCACCAAACTGTGCAGATGCCCCAGCCCCAGGGTACCTTATCGACTTCCTCTGCTGGGGCTTTGGGGAATTTCTCAACCAAGGACATCCTCAGGATTTTGGCCATGTAGCGCATCCCATAGCTGAGGAGAGGTAGGGAGAGGACCATCAGCATGTGCGTCCACCTTGACCCAGTCCTACTACCACCATCCAAGAAGGAGCAAGCCCCCAGCCCTGGGGTGATGGAGAAGCCCACAGGTGGGATTGGCAGCTACAGCACTCCTCAGCTCCCTCCCCTACCCTGCTGCCAGCCCAGGCACCTCTGGAGGAAGCCTTCATTCTCTGGGATGACCACAAAGCTCAAATTCTTCCTGGCAGACATCTCAATGCCAGCAGCAAACTGCCCAGAAACGGAGCAGGAAAACAAGCCAGTCCATGGGGCGCTGCTGATATTTGAGGTTCCTCTTGCTGATGGTGCAGTAACTCAGTCCTGCAGCAGCAAAGGGGCCAGGAAGCCCCCCATAACCCAACCTCCTTTCTAAGGCCTTGCTGAAGACACCTTAGAGCCAACAGCACTGCTGGGGTGTGCCCAGAAACCATTGGGAGACTTACGGGATCTTGTCAACAGAAGAGGTGATGGCAGAGACAAACTTGTCTGTTATTGCCAGGAGATTGCGAATGGAATTATCCAGCCGCCTTTGGACCTCGGGGTGGCTGAGAGCCTGCTCAGGGCTGACGTCATATGGGAGTTTGCTGTGAAAGGAAGACAAGATCCCCATCACCATCCCAATGCCCATCACTGTGGCCGAGCCAAGCCTTCATACCAGGGATCTAACCTTCTATGCCCACTCTGTGACTCAGTCTGGTTGATCCATGCCTTGTAGATGTCCACAGGGTCTGTGCGGATGCTGAGGGTCTTGTCCTGCAGGACCTCCTGCACCGGGCCACCCAGGATGTGCCGCAGGGCATTCTGCCCACGCACATTGCGGTAGAAGCTGACCACCAGCCGGATCACCGTGGCATTCCCCGTCAGGATGTCATGAACGTGGTCCACCTTGGATCTGAGGACAGAGATGGGGCAGATGGCATGAGGGGATGGACCAGCGTGTGTGTGCTCTCCAAGCAGGAGGCAGCAGACAGAGGAGATAACAGCATCCAAGGTGATGCAGTTCAGCCTTTCCTGGGGCCTGTCCCCAAACCAGGGCACCCACAGACATCCACCTGATCTCCTCCTGCAGCGCCACTCTGAAGAGCTGGAGCAGCAGGTAAGCCTCCCGTGGGTTGGACGCGTAGTTGTAAAGCGTAAAGATCACTGACTCCATGAATTTGGTGGACTTGTTCTGGGGCATCTGGAAGATCAGCCTGGCCAAGTACTCTGGCTGTGTCTGCAGGGAGGAGGGACACCAAGCTAACCCAAGAGTCATGGGGTGGCCAGGGGCCAGGTCCCTGTACTGCTCCCCCAGCTGTGGGGGACACAGCAGAGCCCCCCAGCCCCACCTGCAGCAGGTAGAAGAGGTGCTGATAGGCCTCCAGCTTTTGCCGCTTCTCCTTGCTGAGTGACTTGAGCCCCTTCTGCTTGTCCATGGACATCATCTCTGAGAGCTGCTCCTTGTTCTTCTTGGTCAGCTTCTTGCAGTGGGAGACTACCTCCTGCAGCCACACAGGCAGGGAGAAAAGTGCTGGGGTCTGCCTAAGGCTCTGGCATTCTGACCAGAATGCCAGTGTCCCAGGCATTTCTGGGAGAGCCAGAGTCAGCCCAGTGCTCCCCAACCCCTCCCCAAACCCTTCAACTGCTTAAATAGCAAAGCAGAGACAAGTCCAAGATGTGATGCCACAGAGGGCAGGACCGCGTGAGGCAACCGAGTCCTTCCCCACTATCCCCACCTGCAGTGTGATCCTGTTCTTGACCAGCAGCCCAATCTTGATGTCCATGAGGTCCAGGTCGCTCTCCAGCTGCCGGCTGGCACGGATCCTCTTCACCACCTCCTCCTGCAGCCGCAGCACCTCCGACTCCTCCCAGAAGTCATGCTGGCTCTGCTCCAGCAGGTGGATGAAGCGCCGGACAATGCCCAAGGGCGGACTCTTGGTGTGGACTGGGGCAACACATAGCAATGCCATGAATATTTCCAGGAGGATGGAGTGGCCACAGGCCCTCAGACCCCCAGCATTCACCCAGACACCCCAAGTTCCTCTTTAAAAAGTGTATTCTTGCAGCACCAGGACCTGAGACAGCACATGGCCATGCTGTGTGACAGTCTCCAGGAAGCTTTTGGGAGCAGAGGGGCAGCCCCAGAGCTGATGACCAAAGACCACCAAGGCTCTGTCACTCCTGTCCTTGCCAAGGGTCCACCAGTGGCCCACCCACCACTGCCTCCCCACTGTGCAGGGTCAACAAGGGAAGAGGCAGAGTCCCCTTCCCAATTTGCCATCGCACTTCAGAGTGGCAACAAGCAGGCCCTTACCCAGCATCCTGTAATCCCCACGGGCCTTGTTCGCTCGCACAAAAGCCTGGATTTTAATTACAGCTTTAATCTGCCAAGACAAACAAGGGGGTGGGAGATGTTTTTCCATAGTGTCCCTAACACACACGGAGAGTGAAGGAGAGCTGAACAAGCACATCGCTCCCTGGTCCCACTGCCAGGAATGTATCAAGGCCTGAGATGAAGGTCTCTACAATGCAGGAGAGATTTTGGGATTCTACCCTCCTCAATGGTCATTTCCCTTCATTCACTGTATTTCAGAAGCTGCAGCAACTCCAGGGGTGCAACTTCACTTCCTGCAGATTACACCCCCACTTTTCCCCAAAAAATTTCCTTTGCCTCTTAATGCGTATCTTGAAGTCATTGTTGTTTTTTGATGGAAGTGGAGTGTTTTTTCTCTCCTCACACTTTACAAAACCTGAGAGTTTGGCTTCCAGACCCATCAGGCATCTATTCCTTCCCATCTGTACCCCTGCCAGGACGAACCAGTTCTCCTTACAGCTGCACTGTGAGCACTCAGGGACAGGGATCCAAGTGTGTGCTCTGGATCATCCCCCTACATCCCCACCAACACAGTCCCAGGAGTTGTTTCACTCCAATCCCATCACTCACGTTCTGCCTGAAGTAGCGCAGCCTCTCCTGGTACTTTCTCCGTGCCTGCCACATCCTCACAGCTGCCTGGATCTGAGAAAGATGTTCAAACATTTGGATTCTGGAAGGACTTGCTTGGCCAAAGGGAGTGGATGGAAGGGAAAAATCATGAGGACTTCTAGGGGAAGCTTAGGTTAGATATTAAGGAAAATTTCTTCACAGAAGGGATGGTCAGGCATTGGCACAGGCTGTCCAGAAACGCCGTGGGTTCACCATCCCAGGAGGGATTTAACACCCATAGGGATGAGGCACTTGGCGACATGGTTAGGGGTGGCCTTGGCAGTGCTGGGGGAACAGTTGGACTCAGTGATCTTCAAGGGCTTTTCCAGCCTCAACAAGCCCACGTTAACAATTTTATTCTATGACTTTTCTTCCCTGTCCACTCACATGCTGCCCTAGCCCAGCTGCCACAACCCCTCCTGGCTCCCCTGCACTGGGCAGGGGTAGACGCCGTGCTCACAAGCTGGACATGCAGGTGATAATGCCCAACTTGGGAACAAAGACTGAAGAAAGAATCTTCCAAACCTTGGTTGCAGCCTCTGTGTTGGCTTTCAGGTAGCACAGCCTCTCCAGGTAAGCTCTGCGCTGCCTGTACCCCCTCCAACAAGCCTGGGCACAAGAAAACACCAGGTAGAGAGATCTGCATGAGGTCACTGTGACTCCTGGTTTGCTTTTCAGGGAGCACATGAGGAAAGAGGATAACATAGCATGGGGGAAGAGGAAACCAGCACCCAAAGCAGCTACTGTGAGAGAAACAAGCCCCACACTACTCTCTGCAGCACCTCGGGGGTCCCAGCAGTAAAACTGTAGAGCAGCAAGCACCGGCACTCCCTGGACCTGCTGGAAGATGCTGCAAGTAGCTGCCCATGGTTTGTGTCACTGTGTTTGGAGGAGGGACAGATTCTGGCTGCATCACCTGGATCCTAATGGCAGCTGGCCTCTGCTCCCACAGGACGTGCCGTCGTGCCATGAACTCCCGGCGAACAAGGAAGCCCCGGAGCCGCGCCTGCAGCCTCACCACGAAGGCGACGTTGGATGCCCACAGGCGCTCCCGGTCGCGTGCCACCGTCACTCGGGTGATGACCGACTGCAAGGACACAAGGCACCAGCTCAGCCCCAGTGATGCCACTGATGCCCACCCAGCCCCATCCTGCCCTTACCTGGATCTCCTCTCGGCTCAGATGTGTGGTGTTGAAGCTTCCGTTGCGTGGGCACTGCCAGCTGCCCTCCAAGGTCTGCAGGTTCAGGTAGTACTCGGCACTGTCCAGAAGCCTGTGCCGGATCCAGGATGGCTTCACGCTCCCTGAGATGGATGGGAGCTGCTGGAGAGTGCTGCTCCCCCCCAACACCCTGGCCAAGGGTGCACCCCAGGCTCCCAGGGTGGGGGAGGTTTTGCAGCCCCCAGGGTTTTACCTGCTGGTCTCTTGGTAGCCATCAGAGCTGCCAGCTGCTCCTGGTAGGCATCAGCACAGGCGTTCACCACCCCGTGCAGGGCCACGTCAGGGTTGCACAGCACCCGCAACGTCTGCGATGCCTTCCCTTCCTTGATGGCCTGGTTGATGGCGGTTATGCCCAGAGCCACTGCAGGGGCAGAGGGGCTCACGTCAGCCCCTTCTTGTCCCCCGACCTCCACAACAGCACCCACACAGGGAGAGCACTCACTTCTCCTAGCTGCCACTGTGTCCTGGTTGGCCTGGCAGACCCCTTCCTGGATCTCTTCCCACCAAAGCACAGCTCCATTGTCCTCCATGGCCTGCGAGATCAGGTAGATGGGATCTAGTGAGCTGGGCAGCCCCCTTTGAGCACCTCCTGCTTTGCAGACGCTGCATTGCTGGGGTGGGGGAGTTACTTCACAATCTTGTGACCAAGGTGGGGTACCCTGCATCCAGGGGGGATACCACACAATGCTGCCATGGAGGTACCCCACAACTGATGACCCCCACCCCACCTGAATTTTCTGCCTCCGTGCCCTGGACAGAACATCATGGTAGCGCGGGGCATTCAGAAGGGCAATGTTGGGCAGGGCAGGCGCCAGCAGCAGCAACGCCGCCAGCGTCTTCTCAGGGTCCGCCTGCAGCAGCGCCTCGTTGACCAGCCGGACTGCATGGACTCCTGTGTGGGAGGGAAGGGACATGCGGTTCAGCCCCTCCAATGCTCCGGGCACCCGAGGGAGTCACAGCCCAGGGTGGTGCGAGATTCTCTGGTGTCTCATTAGGGCTGGAATCCCAGAGCAAGCTCTCTCTCAGGATATCTGCAGACCCCCCTGCATGCCCAAACCTTGTGTGGACAGGACTCACGGTCATTTTCATCCTGCACTGATGAGTTGGTGCTGTTGATGCTGTCCTGAATGTCATTCCAGCTCAGGAACTCGGCTCCTGCTTTCCTCGACCGGCCTTTCAGCTGCAACAAGTCATCAAAGTACCTGCAGGAGAGACACAGGGCAATGACTTGGTGCATTCCAAGCAGGGCTCAGTGCATTCCGAGGATGGCTTGGTGCATTCTGAGCAAGAGGGCGCCTGCTAGAGCCAGCTGCCCAGCTCTTCAGAGGGGAGAGGTAAGGCACAGGACAGGGAGGCTGCTGGAACAAGCCCACAAAAAGCCTAGGCCCCCTGACCAGCCCTTCCCATGGGATTTCTTCACACCAACCCCCAACACAGAGCACAACTCACCGCTGAGCGTTTGCATCCTCAACTCCTGAGAGACCCAGAGCGGGGCTGATCAGGCTGCTCCAGAGCCCATTGGGGTCCCTGGCATCCAGGGCTTGGTTAACCAGTGCCACAGCTGAGAGCATCTCCACAGCCACAAACAGCTCCTCCTGTGCCAACTCGCCCTGCACGGGGCAGGCAGAGACACTGAACCCCCACAACCTCATCCTCCAGTCCCACCTCTCCCGGGGAAGCAGCAGCAGAAGAAGCACCCCAGTCCTAGCAGAGGCACCAACCCACCCAGTGTCAAGGGGACCCATTGCCCGTCCCTAGGGGTCTCTCACCTGTGGGTGCTGGCACTGCAGCAGGGCCAGCTGGTGCTGGTACAGGGGGGCAGCAGGGGCGTGCACATCAGGCAGCTGCGCTGCAGGGTCCATCAGCGCTTCCAAGGTTTCTGCTGGCACCCCTCGGCGGACAGCAGCATTGATCCGGCCAACAGCCTGCAGCACTGAGGAACAGACAGGGGAGCTGGCACAGGGGGGCTGCAGGAGGTGGCCATGCCCTGTCTCAGGGCCAGGGTGCCAGCTGGCCCACCAGCTCCTGGGGATGCATTGAGCAGCAGAACCTGCAATACGTGTTCACCCAGGCACTCACTGGCTCGCTCCTTCTCGTCCCTCCGGTTCGCTGTGAGGATCCCTGCCTGCACCTCCTCCTGCTCCAGCAGCTCCAGGTAGCCCAGCTCCTGCAAGTAGCAGAGAGGAGTGTCAGGTCTCACACCTCATCATGCTTGTGCTGACAGAGCAGCCATGCTCAGAGCCCTGGCAGAAAGCTGCCAACCCTCCAGCTCAGGGGATCCCCCTCTTCCTGGGGACCATGGGGTGCCTCCCAGCACAAGTACCCCACACCGCAGGCTCCTGCCAGCCCCTACCAGCGCCTTCTCCTCCCGGTCCATGCTGAGCTGCTCCAAGTAGAGCTCGAGGTTGTCGCGCTGGAGGCAGCGCAGGGCCAGGCTGGGGTCCTGCAGTGCACGGTGCAGTACCAACACATCCTGTCTCTCCAGGGCATTGTCCACCTCTTCCAGAGCCCCACGCACTACAAGAGGCCAGTCCACCCCAGGGCAGGTAAATCATCCCACAGCTCCAGGGAACAAAGGCAGCTATGGCTGAAGCCTGCATATTCATCACTTTAATTTCTCCTTGAAAATGTACACTCAGCCCTTCTTCCCATTAGCTCTCAGGCTGGCCTGAGCAGACTACTTTCTGCTATGCCCACCACTCTCCCCATGCCCTGGGCTACCATGGTCCCACCACAAACCCTGGAGAACCCCCAGAGGGACACCCCAGCTTTGCTCACCATTCACTTTGTTGATGTTCCCTTGGATTTCAGCTTGGGTGAGACACCAGTCATAGACATCCTCTCCTTCGGGGATCACCTGCAGGTACTGGAGACAGACCCCACACCCTGAGCTTTCTGCCCAAGCATACCCCACCATGCACAGTGGGGTCCCCTGCAGATGCCTGGGCTCATTTCCGAACCCCAAGCCCTGGGTGAACCAGCCCCCAAAGAGGAATCATCTCCCCCATCTTCTGCTCAGCACAAGGCTTTCAGGCCGTGTTTCAGCCAGCAAACACCATATGACCATATGGTCAAGACTTCTGGCCAAGGGACCCCTCCAGCTGGAAGCACCCACCTGCTCATCAGCAAAGGGCTTGCTCCTCTCCCAGCCACCCCAGAACACCCTGTGCCCTCCTCACCCTGTTTTTGGCATTGCTGCCCTTCTCCAGCTTGGCCTGGTGCAGGACCTCCTGGTAGGCACCTGCCAGCTCCTGGCGCAGTCCCACCAGCATTGCGTGGGGGTTCTGGAGGGTCTCCATCGTCTGGGCCACCACCCCCCGCTCCACCGCTTCGTTGATGGCCAACACTGCTGCGTGGACTGGAGGTGAGGCGGGAAGGAGGGGGGGTGAGATGGGACACAGAGAGGCGAGATGGACCATCCACTTTGTCCCTGCATGCAGTGGGACAAGACATTCCAGGGGCCATGGTGGGAACCCGCCCTGTTCAAAAGGCAAGCTGCAGAATCCAGCACCTGGGAAGTCTGTGTCTCACAGCAAGCCCAGGGAATGCAGAACCCCAGATGCTGCTGGCTCGGAAAGGGCTATGACAGCACCTGCAGCCTTGTGAGGGGCTGAAAGAAACAGGCGCCTCTCACTGCATCCCAGAACACCGTCACTTCCCAGAGCACCCCCTCCCAGTTTGCTGGCCCCAGTTTGGCGTTCAGGGGCTGAGCCAAGATCCTGCTATGGGCTGATGCCCAGCCCCACTCGCTCCCAGGCACCCATCACCTGCTGCTTCATCCACTGAGAGTTCTTTGGCCAAAATGCCACCAATCTTGCTGAAGGCGGGCAGTTGTAACCCATACTTCTCCAGCTCCCGCTTCATGTTGTTGATTTCCTCCTCTGGAGCAGAGCACAAAGGCAGCACTGCTCAGCAGCAGCCCCATCGCCCAGTACTGGAGCAGGGGCAGCCAGCAGAGTCCCCACTCCCCTGCCAGACCAAGCAGGGTGCAGAAAACCCCCACACTGGAGAGAGCATCCCTGAGGCAGCTTTGGCAAAACTCATCCATGACTTTCACCCCCGACATTCTTCCTGCCACAGGACCCCAGAGCATTGGTGGCAAACCCCTCTCAGCAGCCCCCAGCCCAGGTCTCCCTGCACAGTGCCATACCTGTAAAGTCCACTTTCCCATACAAGTCCTGGATGAGAGGAGCCAGCCCCAGCTTGAAGAGGTACAAGCTGAAATACAAACTCACACCATGACATCACCTGCTTCTCCCTCCCGAAGCTTCTGTGTCACCTGAGGCTGATGGGTGACACCACCAAAGGGCTCATGAACACAAACACATCCCATGACAGCCAGGCCAGGGCACCCACCTGAGTGCATGGATGCAGTAGACCACCCGGGGCATGTTCTTCTTGTCATAGATATCAGTGGTCTCTGGGTGGAAGATCTGCCGGCAAGACAAGAGACAGCTCAGGTGGCAATGGCATCAAGACAGTCCCCAGGTGAGCTGGTGTCAAAGAGTGGGGGGCAGAGACGAAGCCCCCCTGCCATACCAGCACCCCCCATTACTGTCATAAGGCAAAGGTCAGCAGGTCCCTTGGCTGGGGAAAGCAGAGGGAAGATATTACCAAGGGAAGCCCCACATGGCTCATGGCATCGCGCCAGTAGTTGATGTTATCTGTGTGCCGGAAGTGAAGCCCAGCTGCCTGAAAAAGAGGAGCTGAGGTCAGGCTGAACCCCACTTTCTCCCATCCCTGGAGTCCCCCTTGCCCCGAGACCAACTCAGCCAGGGCAGGAGGTTAAAGACAGAGACAACACCTGTGACCCCCAGGGCCAGCACAGCTCAGGGACCCCGTTGCAGCCATCTGCTACAAAATGGTCCCCCGATGACTGCAGTGAGTCCCTCCTCACTCTGCACTCACCAGCAATGGAAAGGTTTGGAGGTACACCCTAAGGGGTACTACACCTTCCCTCTGGTACCATAGCCTTACCTTGTACCGTGTCTGTTCAGGGTCGTAGATCTTCTTCAGTGGGACGACAGTGGGGGCAAAGCAGTGGCCCAGCTTGGCCAGGAGGACCCCATTGCGCAGGGTCTCCTCCAGCTCCGTGGGTGGGGGCAGCCCCTCACCCAGACAGGCCTCCATCCAGCTGGCAGGGCAGAGACAGAGCACGTCATGGACCCCCAACACCCCACCTAGCAGAAAAGCATTCAAAGGATATCTCCCCCCCCAACCCCATTCCAATAAGTCCTCCATGGTGGGGGAGCTCAGGCCTCAGGCTTTTGCTGCTGGGTGGTTTTCAGTTTGGGTGTAGGGCTGAGTGTCCCCCCCAAAAAAAACAACCCCCCAGCCACCTTTGAAGAGCCACAAAGCCCCAGAATCCAGGCAGCATTCTGCAACATTATAGCCACTCCCCACCCATTCCCTCTGTCTCTCCCCTTAACACCCCTTTTCCCCCCAAATCTGAGCTTGAGAAACTCCCCAAGTGCAGTCCCACCGCTTGGCTTCCTCCAGGTGACACAGGTACTGGTAGGCAACATTCTGCCTCCGCTGCTCATCCATCTCATCTGCAGTCAGGCGCTCACCTGGGCAGGAAGGGGGACTCCTGTCAGAGCCCTTTGCTCAGGGGGGCTTCTTGAAGACCCCATGGCCACGGAAACTAAGATTTGGGAAAGGAAGACAGGCTTTGGGTGCAGCAGCCTCCCACAGCCCTCGTGGGAGTGGCACCAGCATCACAGTGACACCAGCCAGGCCCTTCTGGCAGTGGGAGGAAAGTTTCCAATTTCTGTTTTTCCCAAATAACGGCCATCAGAGCTGGCACTGGAGTGGGGGAGGGCCCAGAGCCAGCATCCGGGGAGGAGGTGGGGAACACAGCTGCAGGTTTGGGGTCCTTTGACACTGCTGGTGCTGAAGGCACCCATGACTTCTGGGGGGTGCCCGGCTGCCCCCCAACAAACCATTCCTCAGAATATGTCCCCCCCAGTTTGTCCCTAGGTGCCTGGCACCTTGCCACCACCATCCCCCTACCCACATCCAGACCTGCCTGTCCCCCCTCAATTCCCTGCACCCCTAGACCTCACTGTTCCTCCCATCCCTCTGCACACCCAGATGCCCCTGCCCTCCCCTGCACCCCACACCTGCCTGTCCCCACAGCCCCCTTCCCCC